>JAAOAI010000034.1:0-84848 GCA_013758895.1 Fusarium bulbicola
AGTATTTTAAATTTTTATTTAAGGATTAACTTATAATTAACCTTTATTTATAAATACTTATATATATATAATTTAATTATTTAAGTACTTACTTATAGGTAGGTATTTTAATCAGGTATTTCTAGGTACTTACCTCTATTTAATAGGTACCTATAGATACCTATAGGCTGGGTATTTTAAACCCTAACACATACTGCTCTAGAGAGAACATGACATCCCGACAAGCACCTCGCCAAAACCACTCGCAACCACCGCAATTCTGCAACCCCGACCCTGGAGATTGGACGTCTCTTCAACTTGGCTCTGAAATGAAACTGGCTCAAGAAGATGAAGTGCATTGGCATGGAGGATCACAGCTTCCTCTTCAGGCGCATGCAAATCTTCTTGACGATTTACTCCCTGTTCTGGATGACGACTGTAGATTGTGCTTTGATGGGACGTCCTTTGTAGACCCGACCTTTGGTTGCCTTGACCTGGTTACTGACAGCTTCGAGGTGCATCACATGGGTGCATCTAGTCCGGGGTCATTAAGCCGTCAACAGATGCAAAATCATAACGATGGATTTGATTCTCACGATCTACAGCAGACTTTGAGTACCTCTTGGTTGTCCGATCATGAACTCTTCTCGACGGATACATCAACCATTCTACTCGACCTTCCCATTAGCATGAACTCAACTCTCCCACGTTGACGAAGCCGCTACGAGCTCAGGAATACCCTAAACGGCGGACGAGGCATTCGAATTGCTGCGTATGATGCGAATGAACAAGTCTCTGACCCTTTGCAAAGATGGCGAAACAGTCCTCCTGGAACGTAAACCGCATCATGGTCAGCCATTTACGACGCGCTGCAAGAAACTCCATTGAACGATAACATGCAGGCTCCTCCGACCAGGATGCCATCATCAAGTCCAAGCGTGGCCAGTTGGCAAAGCCATTCTTCAAGCTCCATCGTTTCTTCCACGCAGTTTTCTCGATCGTTTCAGAATCGAAACCGCAGACGCGTAACAAAGAGGAGGAACGACGTCGCTGGTGCTAATAAGAAGCCCCGGATCTTCCATTGCACGTTTTGTTGTGACTCGTTTACTAAGAAGCATGACTGGACACGGCATGAGAAGACGCTGCATCTTGACTGCGACCAGTGGACCTGTGCACCGTTTGGTGGTTCAGTGGTATCGTCGGCGACTGGCAGAAGTACATGTACATACTGCAACATTCTAGATCCTACTGAGCGTCACCTGAACTCTCATCACCACGGCGCATGCCACAATAGCCAACAGCCTCACATCTTCAGGCGCAAGGATAATCTCATTCAACACCTCCGCGGATTTCACCAACTAGAGACGCTGCCTATTCTGGACGACTGGAGAACACCGCCACCTCCGATCTCCTCCCGCTGCGGATTCTGCGATGTACGTTTAGATTCGTGCCAGGACAGCGCGCATCACCTCGCACAGCACTTTCGTAAGGGAAAAACAATGGCAGAGTGGAAGGGCGATCACAACTTTGAGCCCTCGATTGCAGCGCAGGTTCGGAACGCCCTTCCGCCATACCTGCTTGCCAACGAGGCCTTGACCATGGTGCCCTTCTCCGCCACGGATCCGACGGTGCCGGATCATTTCGCTCAGATAGAGGAGAGAAACGGCAAGCCTGTCCCTGATCCGGAGCAGCAGCAGGTCGATTATGGGTTTTAGTTGACGCCCGACTCGTATACCAAGTTTCTGGCGTGGCATCTGGGCCGTTTCGCTCAACAGTCGATTACGAGCGGTGTCTTTCCGACGGATGAGATGTTTCAGGGCGAGGCGAGAAGGCTGGTGTATGGGAGTGATGATAATTGGGAGCAGACTATAGCTAATAACGAGCAGTGGATCGCCACTTTTCGAAGACAGCATGTATCCAAGGACTAGAGCGTTATATCTTGGAAGTATTCAAGTCACTGTCGAAATCATTGCCTATCACTCAGTACACAATTTTTTTCTTAGTCGCACAAGTCTAATCCAAGCCTTTGCTCATTGACGATGATGATGTGTACCAAGCTAACTCGAGTGACCCATAGGGTTCTAGACTGAGGTCCACCGCGATAGCACAAAAACTACCATATCTTGCGGCGTCATGCAAGCTAAACTATCCAGGCGCATTATTGATCCACAACGCAGCGCCGTAGGGCGCGTCTGAATGGATTCATCATCATGTACCTGTGCGTAGGGCGCAAAGCGCTCGAGCAGACAATCCACACGTCTGTGACAAGCACCGAGACCGCAGAGAAGCCCGTAACTCGAGTCCGTCGAGCCTTTTGAATATATTCAGTTCAAGATGCAGTCTGTATCATTCAATCTAAAGAAATATTCGCCATGGGCCACTCAACAGCAGCGACACTTGGCTCCCCTGGAGGGGGTCATGTTAAAATTGAACTCATGCGTGAAAGGCGAGCTACAGCTACTAAGATACGGCCCGGGACTGCAGCCATGTCCAACAGTGACATGTTCAAATTGCCTGTAAGTATCGACGGTTAGCCGTGACTACGATAGAATTCATCTGGATATAGACCACTAGAAAGCCTTTAGCTCGAAGATGGGATAGTATGCTATCCTAATCCTTGCTTTTAGACCCAAATTGAAAGCTTTAAGCACACTTCAGTAGCGAGAGTAACCGTCCGCCTTGCGTTCTCAAACAATCCGCCAGGTACATCAACACACCCGGTCTTATCTCCCTTGGGGGCGGTTTACCTTTCAGCGAGTACTTTCCCATCTCTGAGATCGCCATGCGCATACCCACGCCACCCAACCTCTCTGAGAAGCGGCATATACTGAGCTCACCGGCTAGCACCGCGCAGATAGCTCGCATTGGCAAATACGACACCACGAGCGGTACCTCAGACTACGACATATCTATTGCCTTCAACTACGGTCAGGCAACCGGATCCCCACAGATGATGCGTTGGATAACAGAACACGTTGATCTTGTATACAACCCCCCTTATGCAGATTGGGCCGTCTGTCTGACCGTCGGAAGTACTGGAGCCCTGGAGCAAACCGTTCGTATGCTCTGCGACCGGTTCAGGAATGACTCTATCCTCACAGAAGAGTACACCTTTGCAACGGCGATGGAGACCTTTGTTCCACAGGGTATAAAGACCTTTGGAGTTAATATGGATGAGGAAGGACTACTCCCTAGTCACATGGACCACGTTCTGGCGACTTGGGATGAAGGGGCGCGAGGCGCTCGAAAGCCGCATCTTCTTTACACTGTACTATCAGGGCAGTATCCCACTGGTGCAACGCAGAGCCTCGAGCGGCGTCGTGAAATCTACCGTGTCTGTCAAAAGCACAACATTTTCATCATTGAAGACGAGCCCTACTATTTCATCCAAATGAAGCCCTACACCGGACGGGCGACTGAAGTCGGAGAGAGCGAGACTGTTGATGACTTCCTGACTAGTCTTGTCCCCTCGTACCTCAATATGGATACCGATGGCAGGGTTCTTCGAATGGACTCGTTCTCCAAGGTCTTAGTCCCCGGTTCGAGAATAGGATGGATAACGGCTAGCAATGAGGTCATTCAGAAGTATCTCTGTCACGCTGAAGTGGCAAATCATGGACCCAGCGGTATATCGCAGCTGATCGTCTGGAAACTGGTTGATGAGACGTGGGGCCAGGAGGGCTATATCAAATGGCTCATCAATCTGAGGACGAACTACACCAGAAGACGCAATACCTTACTCGCAGCTTGTGAAGACTATCTTCCTACTGATATAGCATCGTGGGCCCCTCCAGCTGCAGGCATGTTTGTAAGTCCCCAACTCTCTTTTGTGTGGGAGAAGTGTTCTGACTTGCGTAATAGCTATGGCTCAGACTCGATCATACTAAACATCCAGACTACCGACATCGAAACCTAAGCGAGATCGAGGAGGAAATCTTCCAGCACAGCATTGAGCAGGGAGTTCTTTTTGCTCGTGGCTCATGGTTCAGAGCCGAGGCGCATAAGGAACTGGATGAGTTGTTTCTGCGGGTCACCTTTGCGAGCGCGGCTGAGAAGGAGATGTGTACGGCAGTTCAGCGCCTTAGCGCGGCGATCAAAAAGTCGTTTCGCATAGAATCATAGACTTCTGGATATAATAGTGAGCATAGGATGTCAAGGACGAACGTTCGTTTGGTTTGACCGATGTGCTTGAGAGATATAGGCAGTTGCTAATTTATAAACTTTTAAGCCGTGCTTGTTTCCAGCTTTCCTAGAAAGACAGTAGCTTCGATTACTAAGTAGCTTTATAATTCGGAGTCTAATAGCTATTCATTACAGTACTGTATATAGTTGAGGCTTTTACCAGTTTGGTGGTGGTCTTGGCTGTTGGCTGGGTCTTAAAACATTGAGATATACCCTGTAAGTACGGAGTACAGTAACATCAAGCACTGCGGGGTGGTCTTTGATTAGAGGATTTGAAGGAAGCGGGGCTGCTAAAGTTCCTGGACATGGCTTAATCGATGTCACTCTACTCCGTTCGGAGCACCTAGTCCGTAGTCTTGACGAATGGTTCACTCAGAAGAAGAAATACAGTCCTCGTAGTGCTTCTATCTACTTCGTATTAAGATGCCATTTATAGCCAATAAAAGAATCGAACTCCGATTCCTCGATGCATTTACATCATGCCAATTTGTTGTTCTCGGTTGTCCATCTCCCAGTCTAGCCAATCTCCTTCTCAATATGGTCCTAGTGCAACCGAAGGATCGCAATCCCTGCAAGGCAGAATCAACGTTTCCGTTTTGGTAAGTGATTCAATTTGGTTAGCGATTCGATAAAATCCCTGTGCATTCGAAGTTTATCGTCGTGACAGCGGCAGTTGGTTGTGGCTTATTCTTCTCAGCCCTATCCTGATGACGACCTTGAGCCAAGATCGACAGGTTGCCTCTTCTAACCCCCATGTACTTATAGCCCATTTACTGCGACAATATTGCAGTATCAACAATTCTTCTCACTTCGTTTCTCAATGGCGAACCAAGAAGATCCTGCTCCCCCGTACCGCGGCGCCCCTTTCCCGACGAAATGGCGCCGCAACCACCCGCGGTCAAAGAATGGATGTCTTACGTGCCGCACTAAACGCAAGAAGTGCGATGAAGTCAAGCCAGTCTGCTCATCATGCACTCGAACCGGACAAGAATGTGTTTGGCCCGCTCAAGAGAACACTTCTCAAAGAGCTATGCCGGAAGACGGCAGTGCCAGTGAGCCACTCGGAGTCTCCGGCCCTTCCCCAGACTCAGTAGCCCTGCAGTCCAAGTCCCGTTCATCTTCACCTCGGACCGCTCCGACCTACGGCAACCTAGCTTATCTAAACGATAACTCGCGTCCGCTTTATCAGCAGTACCTGGATATTACAGCGGAGATGCTGACTCGAGGGCCCTGCCTGGATGGGAACCCCTTTATTCATTATCTTCTCCCATTGGCAGCAACCGATACGCTGGTTTTTGATTGTATTCTAGCAATTGGAGGAGCCCATCTCACTGTCAATGATACGACGTCTACTATCCAGAGAGCTCGAGCTTTGGAAGTGGCAACTCGTGGTCATTATGCAACTGTACTAGCTGGATTACAAAAGCTTTTATCTTACGAAACGGGTCAGATCATTCTCCCGGATGAACAGACGGGACCACCTACCCCAATCCATATACTGCTGATTTTACTACTCCTCTGCGTCTACGATGTAAGACTCTTTCACGTGAAAACGTCATGGAACTCATTGCTGACAGCTACAAGCATGTTCAAGGTCATTCTCGCGGGTCCATGTATCATCATATCAAAGCTTGTCGACAGTACATCACTCTCCTCACAACCGAGCCAACGCCATCTAACGAATTGAAACATTTAAAAGGGTCTTATGCTGGAGCTCTATGCTTACTATGCCATCAAGATTACCATTACGCCCCGCAGCTTTCTATCTGACGAGGTGGTGGAAATTGACCCATCAGTATATTCACTGGATATACTAAGAGGATACAAATCCAGAGGATTTCTACTTGGCTTTGGGCAGGGCATGTGGGAGATGGTTCCGGAGATCTCTCAGCTTGTCGAAGCTCGCCGGGAAGAAGAGACGAGAGGAATTATAGCCAGTACCGCATTTCAGGAACAGTATGATTCACTTCTAACACGGCTAGAAGGCTACAATGCATTCGAAGAAGACACGAATGGCCTTTGTTCACGCGAAGAACAAGCTACAGCTATAATGATATATCAGCATGGTCTTATCGTATACCTCCACTCAGCCTTTCACCCGGACATGCTTGCGGATCCGAATCTCGCCGCCCAAATCGATAATCGAATCGAGCAGACCATGTCAGCCTTTTATTCTTTGTTTGTTAGCGAGTCACCTTATCGTCGAATCCTCCTCTGGCCGGGCACTATTATGGCATCAGTCGCGAGACGTCCGGAGCATATCCACGTGTTCCGTGCTGGATTCTTCGCCAGAGCTTCGCGCACACCTGGTGCAGTAAAGATGGGGGCAAAGATAGTTGAACTGCTTTGGAGCGATCCTGACCCTCGAGCCTTCGGTCCAAGAGGCGTGTCTTGTATAATGACCAAGCATGATATTAGCTTGAGTTTGTGTTGAGGGGATGTTTGTCGAATAGCTTATAGATCTGTATGATATGCTGGCATATCGACTTATTCTATATCATTAAGAGTTTCAATAAAGCTCTAAGCAGTTATGTCTGTCTATAAGCTCCTATGTGGAAACTAGTAGATGAGACGTGGGCTCTGAGGGTGATGTTACGTGAAACACTGAGCTAAGGACGAACTACACCGAAAGACGCAATACCTTGCTTATAACTTATACAGACTACTTAACCCCCTTTGGTCGCATCGTGGGTGTCCTCAGAGATAGACAAGTATATAGACCCCCTCATCAACGCTCTGGTTTATGTTGAAGAGATGTTCTAACCAGCGCAACAACGACAAGTGAACTTCACCTTGCCAAGCACCCAGAACTGTGCCACGCAAAAGACCAAAGTCCCTTGTATGCAGCCTAAGGGGCCTTAAATACAGCAATAAGAACTATCAAGCCTACAAAGGCTGGCCGGAAATGAAATTACATTCCAGTAAGGAGTACAGGGACTATTTGTCTTATAGGAAAGAGTTTTCAGGCCCATACAGGGCAAGAACTGATAAGATAATCTTGGAATCTACTGTAGGCTGATGCTTGCATCACGAGCCTTATCAGCATCATAATTTATGTACATTTTCCAAGCCCTCGACACCATTTCGGTCTCCCTTATTGAGATATCCAGCCACGACACCTTGCGGGTCCCATTTCTTCCTGATGTCCATGAGTTTCTTGCCTTGGTCCCGTCCCCAGAAAGCAGTCGAGCGATTTTGAAAATCAGCATCTCCAAGATACGACCCTTCCGAGTCCCGGTTGATCTTATCAAAGATATGCGTAAGCCAGGTTTGACATTTGGGGTCCTCTGCCTGATCTTCCCAGACCACATAGGCAGCAAAGTAATGATCTGTCTGCATCGAGAACGCCATATCTTCAATAGTGCCACCCTCGACAGTGCGTCGAGAGCCAGGAGCCATTGCGTACCAAAGGGTAAAAGACTTTTCTGTGGGGAGTGATGTGAAGGACTCTTTCAGGACAGAAACAACGTCGGCGTCGTTTCTGATATAAGAGTTGTCGACTGCATATCGGTGACCATCTGGGTTGGCACTATGCTGATCGTCGTACAGCTCTGCCATGGAGGTTGGCTCGCAAAACCACGAAATTACGTGACCTGGTGGTGCAGAGACTTGAGCGGGCTGCAGCGCAGACCGGGCTTCTTCATCACTGTTTTTGAATGTGAGAAAGGAGATCAAAATATGCTCTCCTTGCCGTCCCGGGAACTTTCTTCCAACTGCAACAATCTCTGTGCCCTCGTCAAAAGTAGGAGCAAGCTATGGATTGCATTAGCGGAATAATCAGCGAGTAGGAGGACGGTTTGGAACAAACCTTTAGAACCCAGGAAAAGGCCGCTTCATAATCTTTCTTCTCGTATATGTAGACCGATGACCGGATGTGACTGAAGGAGGGGATTGTTTGGAGGTAGAATCTAGTAACGACAGCCGGGAATCCTATATCACGAGAAAAGCGTGAGAAATATGTCGGCTTCTGCAAGTGAGCAAATGGCTTACCTGGACCTGATCCGCGTGCCGCCCAATACAATTCCGCGTTAGTTGTTTTATCGCAGTGTCGCTTCTCTCCATCAGCCGTCACCACGTCGAGAGCCAGCAACCTTTCGCAGGCGAATCCCCAGTTCTTTAAATATTTCGTCAGCCAGGATACTATTATGTCTTCTCAATCACGTTACCTTGCAGTTCCAGCCCATGCCTCCTTGTAGAAGAAACCCTCCAAGAGCAACCTCTGGGCAATGGCCACCGGGGAAGATGCGACCGCGTAAGCCCAGAAGCTTGTTGACCATCCTCCCAGTCATGCTAGGCGATGCTTGGAGTACTCCGGTGCTATCATCTAGAAGAAACTCGTGGTACTTGCCCAGGTCGATGAGAACGGCACCCTCTCGCACACTCCAGGCTGCCCAGCTATGACCGCCAGATCGCACTGAGACCCGGGCACCTAGAGTGCGTGCAAGCCGAACAGCTTCTACGATGTGCTCCTCCCTGCTGGCTTCGACGACGGCAAGAGGCTGGCTGGATGGTCGGCGGTGGTTGAAGACGCGGCCTACCCTGGCCCTTTCCCAACTCACATCACCTCGCCAGATGATGGGAAACGAGGGAGGCAGTTGAGATTTGGCCTGCGCAAGAGCATCAATTTGCGTCATGGTTGTTGGTTGGGTAGATCAGAGTTTGGCAGGGTCAAGTCAGGTAAATATGGGCACGTTTCACTGTACGGATGACTGTCGTTCTTACGCGCCTTATACGATCGGAACGTCACTAGTGGGTAAGATCAAATGTTTGCAGAGCCGAGACCGCTCCATCTGGGGTATCGGCTGGCTGCGGGGGAGGCTCGGGCATGCTTTCGATCACTAGTGGGACCACATTCCGAGCGGAGGTGAGATCTGTCTAAGCTCGACTAGCCTCCGCCCCTCAGCCGATCGGAGTGACAGTACTCCAAAAGGCAGCGGGGGCACCTGTAATCCTTGAAGTCAAACTTGATCACCGGGGGACCAAGCAGCTGAGCTAGCCACCTCAGTCATCAATATCCATTGACTAACTAGATTCCCAGGTCTTGCCAACTACAGTTCTCGAATTCATTTCTTCAAATCACAGCACAAGTAAAAAACATCTCAGCCATGTCGACAACACAGCCCCTTGCTGGCAAAGTAGCCATTGTCTCAGGCAGCGACAGCGGCATAGGCTTCGCCATTGCCCATGAGCTTGCGTCTCGTGGGGCATCTGTCACTATCAATTACCCATTCCCTTCTCAAGCAGACAATGCCAACAATAAGGCAGCATCTCTGCCAACCAAATCCATCGCCGTTTGCGCCGACATGGGTACAACTCAAGGCCCCAAGACCCTGGTCGACGCAACCATTCAAGAATTTGGCCGACTAGACATCGTTGTCAACAACGTGGCGCTAGCAGTCAACAAACCGCTTGAGGAGCAGACCTTGGATGATTGGGATCTATTGGTCAATGTCAATGGGCGCAGCACCTTTCTTCTGACTCAGAGCAGCCTTCCGCACCTAACGCGAGGAGGTGGACGAATTGTCAACATCTGTTCCGCTAGCTCACGAGGGTCTCCTCCCTTGCAAACCATTTATGCCGGGACCAAGGGTATGGTCGATTCCTTCACTAAATGCTGGGCGAAGGAACTTCCACCCAAGTATGGTTGCACGGTAAATGCTGTGTCTCCAGGTCCTACCAAGACCGAAGGTTTTCTGGCTGCTGGCGAGGAGGCCATGCGTATCTTGCAGCCTATAATCGATGCCACGCCTGCAGGGAAGCGGATGGGTACGCCAGAAGAGATTGCGTTTGCGGTGGGGTTTCTGTGTGATGAGCGGGCAAGCTGGGTCAACGGTGTACATTTGCATGTGAACGGAGGACTTCACATCGATTAGTTACTTCTAACGTAGTCAGAAGATCTCAATTGAAGACCGTTGGTGGTAGTTAAAGATGAACAAAGAAAGACTGTGTACATGACGAGGATCCTTTGAGTGTGATATAAGGCGGTATCCAAGTTCTTCGTGAAGATCCAAACTCTCAGCGACAAATCTCAACTGCAATCAACTCATCTAGGCTCGATCTCATTACATATGAAGAAAGAATCTGTGCCAAGAAGTTATATTCAAGGGTTCTGAGATACGTCACATTGGCGAGGAGAAACTCGTTCTAGGTCCCTACCAACGATAGTGAGATAATGTACATTGATCCTTTCTTTCAATACCGCTAAAGCTATGAAACTTGCACACTCAGAGCTGACAGTCTCTTGCTTAGTCTATCCTTCGAGCACTAGACACATCCGGGACGCCAAGACCCTCAACAACCTTTCCTCCCAAAATCTCATAAACAGGGACTTCTGCCAACCTCGAGACAACGTGGTAGAGCGTCGGAAGGGCTTCCCAGTCATGAGGATCAAACTCAAAGCTGGCCTTGTCTGTAGTGAAGACCTTCAGCACCTTACTAGGAACGACCTTGGACTCCTCTGCATGAGGTACAAAGGTAGCATGCTCCACATCTGCCTTGCCACGATCCCCCACCTTGGGGATGTACTTGTAAGCAAAGATTCCCTCGTCATCCTCGCCTCCGATCGTCCCCTTAGAGCTGCCACTATCTATCTCCCGAAGACCCTCGAGCGTGAATGATCCAAAGTTGACGCCTTGCCAGCCAGTCTGGATTCTGTAGCTGTTTGTTCGCCTCCAAACGTCGATGGAGCAATACAACTTGGGCATTCCGAGCTCTTCCCGGCCACTGACAATCGGATCCGTGAGGCTTTCCCACAAGATAGGCAAGAATGTTCCATCACGAACAGTACCGTCTTTCTGTACATACTGCACGCCATGGATGTACAGCCCAATGTGTCTATACCCAGAGCCGCCCAGCCACTCCATCTTATTGAGCGTAGTCTGTGAGAAGCTAGCATATGCGACTGTTCCGGGACTTTTGAATCGGAAAGACGTAGAAGGCAAGAGATTCTGTAAAAGAGTTCGTGAGGTCTTGAACTTGATGGAGGCTGTTGTGAATGTCGAGTTGGTAGCATTCCTAGCTTCGCCTGTGAAGGTCTGGCGTGGACCGGGGAAGGGCCCAAATGAGACGGGCATTCTCCAGTAGAGATGAGGCTTCCGAGCCCAGTCCCACTTCCTGAAACGGTTGGTGGAATTGTCCCATTCATCATGGCCGAGGTTGAAGTTAGTATACGCCATCACTAAGTAGAAACGAGTGTTAGTCACAAGATGTGAGAGTGCGTCTGCAAGGGTTTACTGACTGTCAAAGTCCTTATCCGGCTTATCCTTTCCTGCCTGGCGTGAGAACTCTTGGATCCGGTTTGCCCGATCGTAACGAAAGTCTTGGTAAAGACGCAGCCGCTCAGGGACCTCTTCCGGGGAGGTACTTAGTGGTAGAACAACTGCGAGGGAGGCAGCGTCTTCGATAGCAACACCAGCGCCCTGCCCCTGGTCTAGAAGAACTTGGTTAGTACTTCTTGAAGGAAAGGTACGTATCATGGGTGTTGGTGATGGGTATATACTCACGAGGGAGAAAGGGATGAGCAGCATCGCCAAGAAGAGTCAATCTCTTGTCGGTCCACGTTGGGAGAATGTCCATGTCTAGTAGCTCCCATGTCTTGAGGGACTCTGGGCTGGCTTTGCTAAGGAGCTTCAACAAAGCAGGGTCGAAGTCCTTGTATACACCCAGTAACACCGACATGCTTGTCTCGTTGTTCCAGTCTTGCAAGTATTTGTCAACGATTTGTGCCAGGTCAAGGGTCTAGCCAGAACATACCTTCTTTGCTCCCGGGATCGCTCTCTTCTCGCGGATGAATGCAGACAAAGTTGAACATCTTGTTATCATCACATGGGTACATCACAATACGTCTGTCGGCAGCATACCATATAGTGAGCTGGCCGTTGTGCTGTGCAAATTGGGCGGTTTCTGGGTCATCGAGAGCAGCTTGACGGGGGACGAGGAAGCGGAAAGCACTCTTGCCTGAACTGTAAGCTTGCCATTCTTTGCCAACGACTTTGTGTCGGGATCGAGACTGTTGACACAGACTCTTGTCAGCGAAAGGTCCAGCGAAATAGAACAATGTCGAAGACTGAACGCATCGTTACTTACATGAACTCCGTCAGCGCCAACGACCAAGTCGCCCTGAACTTGGCTGCCATCATGCAAGAAGACGGTGGCTGTTTCTGTGTCAACGTCGACAACGCGGCTGGACGTTTTGAGCACAGCGGGAGTGCCAGGTCCTTCTGGTGATGTTGCAAGTCGTTTAAGCTCCTGATGCAACCGTACACGATGGACCAAGTGCCATGGATGCTGCCAGATCTTGTTCGCTTCTGTGATATCGGCATCACGGACCACTTCATTGGCCGCGTTGAACTCCGTAATCTGTAGTCATAGCGATACTATTTTAGCGTCTGACATCCATAAGCGCATCGAGTTTAGAGCGACATACCCGTTCAAAGACATTGGCGCGTATGGTCTCTGCAAAGATGCCGAGGCGACGGAGGATTCCATTGGCGTTGGGGGCCAGATGCATCGCCGCTCCAACCTCGTTGGCAAAGCGAGACTGTTCTAGTAGCGTGACTCGATGGCCCTGCCTACGGAGAAAGATGGCAGCCGTGAGACCGCCTATACCGGCCCCGATAACGATGATGTTGAGCCCATTGGGCTTGGCAGCGGCAGCGTGGCCATTGGTGAGTTTACTAGAGACGCCGTTGGATACCATTCTGTCCTAGTTACGATATAGTGGGTTTGTTCTTCAACGACCAGGAATCCTCGGACCAGATGAGTAGATCTTGCGTCTTATCTAAGGGCTTTGCAACTGACGGTCCAGGGTTCTTTGAACCTTAACCTCGGCCTTTCGGTCAGAATCATGGCCACGGTCCCGATGCATGATATCCAGGTACTGTTTTCTCACATCGACAACTATTGGCGGGGCCGATGATGATTGAGGGGTCAGGACCACATCGGATCGGTTTGTGGTCGACACTAAACCACTCAAAGCTAACGAGGCAGGGGACTGCCGCCACCAACCACTACCTATCCTGTCCTGTAGCCTCTCTGCCTCAGCAACGCAGCACAGAAAGTCACATACCCTTGCACTTTGTGGGGTTTTCTGGGGGAGCATCGGAACGAAACTCTCCCTATCTGCATCTGCTTTCACTGCTTGAAACCCCGTGGGGAAGACACGCTAACTAACTCGGTAGGTGGAGCCGCCCCTCATCCGCGTTAGAGCGCGTCGCTAGCAGATTTTGTCCCCCCTTTCCACGCCAACCAACCATCAACATATTCAGTGCATGCTCGCCAACGTGAGTGTCTCTTAGTCTGCGTTGGCCGTATTCGAGCTTAAATACAATCCGCTATGCCCTCTTTCCCCTATTGGACTTTTCAAAGGCTCTAGGACATTCGTCAGCCGATCCTTTTCTGTTTGCTAGAGGTTTGGCGATTCGTCAGCTTTTCCTGTTCATCGTACCCTTGACCATTTGTACATCAACACCATGTCTATCGATATCCCCAAGACCACCACGGTCACGCCTGATGGCCGTAACGACATGCTGGGTGGTCTGCGTCTCCGTAATGAAGAGACCAACGAGATAATCCTCATACCAACCCCAACGAATGACCCCAATGATCCTCTCAACTGGTAAGTTCGCGCCTGGCTCATGTCCTCACACTCGCGAAACATGCTAAGCAATGCATAGGTCCAAGCCATACCGTTTCTACATAGCCGTCCTCGTCTCCTGCGCCATTTTCTTCAGCAACTTCCTCGCCGCTGGACCTTCTGTCGCCATCGTCAGCACCACCGAGTCCTTCTTTGGTCCACCCGGTCCCGATTTCAGTGCCAAAGTCTCCAAGATTGCCTACTTCTTCACCACCACTGCTCTTCTCCAAGGCATGGGAAACCTGATATGGATGCCCTTCGTTGCAAAGTACGGCCGTCGACCTACCTATGTCCTTTCCTTCATTATGTACACAGCTGTCGCAGCTTGGGCTGGTGCTGCAACTACATACGGCAGTGCTTTGGCTGCGCGCATCCTCATGGGCTTCGCATCAGGTGTCGCTGAATGTCTCGCCCCCTTGACTATCTCGGACCTTTTCTTCTTGCACGAGAGAGGTGCCGCCATGGCGTGAGTGACCATGTCTGGATCCCCGATTTACCTCTACTAATCGCATGGATAGGATATATACCACGGCATTGTCTGCTGGTGTGGGTGCTGGAATCATTGTCGCTGGACTCATTACCATCAACCTGGACTGGCGGTATATCTACTGGGTATCGGTCGCTTTGATTGGAGTGTGTACCATTCTGATCATCTTGACGTTCCCCGAGACCGTCTACAACCGCCAGGAAATCACAGAAGGAACACATACGCATATTGAGACCAATCGCAAGGATAGGGATGAGGACATTGAGAAGGTACAGTTTGACGAAGTCTCGGCATCTGGACAACTATCTTATTCTCCAACCCCAAAGCGCACCTTTTGGCAGAACATGTCCCTGTACAGCGGTACACACACGAAAGAGTCCATTCTCAAGCTATTCTTCCGACCAGTTGTTCTCCTCACCCTTCCTCCAGTGTTTTGGGCTACCCTCGTCATGTCTGTTACCATCGGCTTCCTCGTCGCCATCAGCTCCAACTTTGCTGTCGCTTTTTCCGCAGCGTACGGCTTTAAGCCGTGGCAAGCTGGCTTATGCTTCATTTCGTGTCCCATAGGGGCTGGCGTTGGGGCATTCTTTGGAGGTCACTTTAGCGACATGGTAGCGGATCGACTGACTCGGAAGAATGGCGGTATTCGAGAGCCAGAGATGCGACTGCCTGCGATCCTGATCTCATCTGTGGTCGCGCCGTTGTCCTTGGTCCTGTATGGTGTAGGCATCGACCGCAACTGGCACTGGATTGTCCCAACCGTTGGTCTTGGGCTTTGTAAGTCTAGCCAGAACTCTCTCGCCCAGTTGTAAATGCTAATTCGAGCCGATAGTGAACCTGGCAATCGTTCAAGCTACCAACGTTAGCTTGGTCTACACAATTGACAGCTACCGTCCTGTTGCAGGAGAGTTGGCAGTCACGCAGCTGGCGTTCAAGTGTAAGTCTAATGCCTCCATGGCCTGGCGTGATCAATCAAACTGACGAGATACAGCTGCTTTCGGGTTTCTCCTCTCTTTCTACACTAATCCATGGATTGATAAGAGCGGATATGCCAATGCGTTTGGAGCCATGGCTGGAATCTCGGGGGCGGTCATTCTGTGCTGGGTACCTATTTACATTTGGGGTCGAAGGATCCGCCATGCTACCTGGAGTTGGGGTTACATTGAGAAGTTTGTTCACTGGAATGTGGATCGTGAAGTGGGCGAGTAGGTATCATTCGGGAACCCAGAATGGCTCATTAGCATTGTGATGAAGGATAACATCTAGAAGTACTGTTTAATGAGATTTGCATTCAGCAATTGCAAGTTGCTATACATTCTGTGGATGAACCAATTTACTTGGTATCACTGCGGCGCGGCCTAACATGCCACGCCTTGTGCTGCCAACACTGATGAACCATTAGCTTCGGGATTTCGGACTCATTGTTGACTCCGTCCTTGTTGAGCGAATGTGAAGGACAGGCATAACTATAAATTGATAGCTTGTTTTCCAGCAGCCAAAACTCACTAACTGACGACACTTACTCACTGTCTGCTCCCGCCCTCAGCTTCGTCGCAGCTCCCTTTTAACATGCCCCCCGACCAATGTCATGCCTACCCTAGGGCCAGCGACAAAAAGATCCGCGTAGTAGCGTCTTTTTCCCCGCATCGCCCACATCCCGACGACCCCAGAATTTACCATACTAAGTTAGTCTTTAACTCACTCTAGTTAGTCTAGTATCATGGCGCAGGTCATGCCCGTCCATAGACCAGTCCAGTCCAGCCCAGCAACATCCATCACGACCATTCTTCCACCGTGGCAATGATCATTTTTCAATTCCTGCTCTGGCAGTCACAAGCGATATGAGCGCTCCGCCCGCGACAAAGAGACGCCTATCGTCTCCTCAACAGAACCCCTTTCAGTGCTCTTACTGTCAACGCTCCTTCGGGCGCGTGGACCACTTGACCCGTCATATCCGATCTCGTCAGTTGCAGCATCGCAACATTCCCGTGTTCCGGTTTACTCACACTCACGATAGATGCGCAAGATAAGCCATTTCGCTGTCATATTTGCGATAAGGCCTTTGGGCGCCAGTACGTAATCACACTACCAAGTCGGTAACCACTAACCCTGTTGTGTCGATTAGAGATATCCTCAAACGTCATGTGCTTGGGCATAATGGCGCAGAGTCTGGTGCGAAGCGATATAAGCGCATGTCCAATGCTGCGCCTCGCGTGTCTCAAGCTTGTAAAGCTTGTGCGGGATCCAAGCTCAAGTGCGATGAAGATCCTTCCTGCAGACGCTGTGTGACCAAAGGAATCACCTGCGAGCGAGATACGCGGTTCACAGAAATACGAGATAAGACATCACCAGAAACTAGCATCCAATCTACCATAGGTGAGAATAGCTTCAGTCGCTCCTTTCAGAAACCAATTGCTAAACAAAGCAGATCAAGAACTATTCATACCCGTGCTCGAACCGAGTCATCTAAGCTTATCAGAGGACGACTTCTCCAAGTTCCTGAAAGGGGTCATGACTCCCGTAGAGGGACAGGAGAGCCGTCCGATAGAACAAGCCGACCTGGCTAGCATTCATCATATGTACGATCCGCTTCTGTCCCACGGTCCCTTGGACTTCCGGGTCGACGGGGATCCGCGGTTCGACGATGTTGCCATGGATCTCTGGGACTTGCCCTGCAGCCCATCCTTCTATTACAACGGAATCCTGCTGGAGCCAAAGGCATCTGCAGCGCTCAATCTTCAGACTCAAACGCCGAATCTGGGCAATAATCCTCGCCCAGCTGTGTTGGGTCACGTCGCGTATAAGGAATCAGCCCTCGGGATCTGGGAGCCGTCGCAGAATGACCACCTCAACTCCAACATCAAGGCCCTGTCTGTTCTTGGCGACAGTCCCCAGGACGCCATCCAGCTGAGCAGCTTGGAAGTAAGCAGTCAGCGATTCAAACCACTCTCCGTTGGCCTTAGAGACCAGCTGCTGCTATTAACACTGAACTCTTGTAAGCCAGAAAGCAAACTCGCCATTATCAGAGCATTCCCTCACTCCGAGATTCTGTCCAAGCTCATCGAGAGCTTCTTTTCCCACCATCGCGTCCAGGCCGACTCGTGGATACATGGCCCTTCTTTCGAGCCAAATCAACAGGGAGCAGAGCTTATTCTCACCATTGTCAACATGGGCACTATGTTTGCTGACTCCAAGATCTTGCATGCCCTTGGTTTTGCTCTTCATGAGGTAGCTCGTGTGTCGTTGCCTATACTGTTTGAAAGTGCAAATTCTAGGACTAGAAGTCTTTGGGCCCTCCAAGCATTTGTACTGGATATTGAGATGGGGCTGTGGAGTGGTATCAAGCGGAAGATGGAAATCGCTGAAAGCCAGCGCCAGATGCCCTTCACAGTGTGTTATTCCTCCCCGGTCAATTTGTCTTCAGTTTTATTTTATTATAGAGTGGCTAATAATTCGATCACAGATGCTGCGGCGCGGTAGAAGATTTAGCAAAGCCTATACCCCCGCCGATCCTCCGTTGCCCGAGGATACAGGCGAAACCTTGCAAAATAAGTGGCTTGCCTGGATTGAACAAGAGAACTACAACAGACTCATCTATCACTGCTTTGTTCTAGATACTCAAGTCAGCATTGCTATGTCGACATGTCCCCTGATTTCCTTCTCAGAGCTCAAAACGCCCCTGCCAGAGTCTAATGATCTATGGCTTGCCAAGGATGCAGAAGCATGGAAAGCCATATACTTGAGGCAGCAGCGCCAACACACAAGGATCACACTATACGACTACTTCCGCAACGCCGCAGAAATTGACGGCAGCTATGATGGTTCGTTTTGTCAGCTTATCATCCTTTCAGGTATCTGGGGAATGGTCTGGCAATGTCTCCAAAGCATTGCCGTGCTAGATAAACCGAGACACTCGGACCCAGCTTTGACTCTTCGGCAACAAGAGATCGTCCAGATATTGCATCGCTTTCGTGTCAACATGATGGGCGATGAGGCAGGCTGGCAGGACGGTCCGGTAACCATGATGTATCATCTCGTGTATATGCACTTGCACATTCCTTTTGAGGAGGTTGAGCTGTTTGCGGGCAAGGGACACCAGAGTGATGCCCGGAACGCTCTGGCTTTACTTCTAGACTGGACCAACAGTCCTGAGTCACGGAAAGCAATATGGTACGCGGGCCAGATTATAAGAGCAGCAGAGATGTTTGAGCCTGGTCGTCTCCGGTGCTTTTACACTATTGCATTATATCAAGCGAACCTTGCCCTTTGGGCCTATGCGGTGGTGTCACAGGTCAAAGGAGCAAATAAGAACGATCCCATTCTTAATCAGGAGGAGATGGTCTGTTTGAACGGGCCGGAATCTCCACTCGTTCAGAGATTCATCAGCCGAGGGGTGCCTTCGGTAGCAGTCATCCAACCATCTGCACCCCAGCTCGGTAGTTCTCCCATTCGGCTGATGGACCGGGAGGCGGTTGTGAACTACGTTCTCGGCATTCTGAGTGCTAATTTCTCGCATGTCGAGGCTGTGCCGCCTTTGGTCGAGAACCTTGAGCAGCTTCTGGACAAGCTGGGCCGAGCCGAAATCGACGTATAGTGAAGCCGATGTGGGGGACGCTGAGTACGTTGGGAACGCCACGTCTCCTCCACATCGGTGCTGCTGAGTCCACTGGCCGCATCCGAAGAGAATTTCGGGCTGTGGCAGACTCTCACGTTAATAGTCAACATAAAACTCTTGGAGTTGTGTTTGCGCTAGCTTATCTGATAAAATTTACGACTATAGCACGTCGCTATATGACTTCAGATGTTGTAACCTACTAGGGGATGACTGCGGACTGTAAAGTTAAGTTTTAGGGCGCGAAACACAGGTGATGAATGACAACACGATATTTTTTAAGTGACAAATATTGAATCTATAATAAAAGCTCACTTGACTGTTTCTCGCATGGATCTGCTAGTCCTTGGCTACACCCTCCTCCTCATACCCAGGAATGGTATGCATCGAGTTATCGTGGAGTTCTTGACCGGCAATTTTCAGACTTGTGGCCGGCTGTAAAACATAAAGCATTCTTGCCCATGATTCCTCGCTCCTGTTCTTCCAAGCATGATTGGTCCCCCGCTGAACTGAGATATCGCCCCTCTTCATGACTCGCTTCTCACCAGAGTCAAGGATCAAGTCAATCTCTCCTTCTAAAACGACTCCATAATCCAAGCTGATTGTACGATGCATAGGGGATATAGCGCCAGGAGGTATGTCAGCGACGCGAAGAACTGTGCCTGTTGGCAGAGTAATGCCTGGAAGGTTTTCGGTGTAGTGTCGATATGTTTTGATATCCGCGTCGTTATTCAGATTGACGGGAAATTGGTCGGTTGCGTAGCAGAGGGCAAAGTCGACATTGTCTGGTAGGGTTTGGAAGGGAGCGTCCTCAGGTAAGGCGTCTGAGAAGGTCGTAGTGCCCTCGGGAGTGTGAGTGGTGACGAACCGCTTGATCGTTCTCAGATCTTTTCGTGCGTTGTTGGCAGGTGCTTTGCCGTCCATCTTGGTTGGATAGGTATATGAATGCGATTTGTTTAGCAGAATAAGACAGGGCTTGAGAACAATTAGTATTCAACAAGACCCGGCAGTTGGGGTTCGAGCCTACCTATAGATGATGAGACTCCGTGAATAGCTCAAAGCTTACTTCGGATGTGGAGGGCAAGGAGTGGTCCCGAAAAATTAATTTGTTGGTCGACCACGCGAATGGAGTTGTTATTAGCTACAAAACAAGCCAAGCGTACATTATACTAGTTAACCAAGTAAAAGGAGTGTATGATTCTATTCTAAGTGTCTAATTACGGTTTGATCCACTCAAATTTGTCTCCGATGTATCGATGTGCACGAATATCTCCGGATCTCGCGTGGCCCTCAAACAGCTCCACCCGCGCAGCCCTCCCACAAAGCTGACCAAGCTCACCGCTTGCCTGAGCGGACTTGACTTCCTGATAGGTCACAGTGCGGAGGAACTTTCCCACCCACAAACCGCCAGTGTACCTCGCCGCGTGCTTTGTAGGCAGAACGTGATTCGTGCCGATACACTTTGCACAGCAATGTTAGCATTAATGATGTTCAGTGAGATTTGTGACTTCTTACCTTGTCACCAAAAGAGACGCAGGTCATTGGCCCCAGAAACAAGGCTCCGTAGTGTTGCATCTTGGTAAGCGCTTCTCTGGGGTTCGCAGTGAGGATTTGTACATGCTCGGAAGCAAACTCGTCGGCAATCTGATAGGCTTCATCAACCGTATCAGCGAGGATAACCTCCCCGTAGTCACGCCACGAGACACTAGCTACCGCTGCAGTCTTGAGCGTAGTCAGCTGCTCATCGCAGTATTTCATGGCGCTCTTGGCCACTTCAGCCGAGGTGCAGATCAAGACAGCAGGTGTATCCGGTCCATGCTCAGCCTGAGAAAGAAGATCGGTAGCGACCATGTACGGATCTGCTGTCTCATCTGCTACGATCAAAACCTCAGTTGGCCCGGCAAAGAGGTCGATTCCAATCTGACCAAACATCTGCCTTTTTGCCTCGGCAACAAACGCGTTCCCTGGACCTGCGATGAAGTCCACCTTGGGTACGGTTTCCGTTCCGACTGCCATTGCTGCGATGGCTTGAATGCCACCGAGGATGAAGATCTCATCTGCACCTGCGAGATACATGGCAGCAACTGTGGCTAGGGGAATTTCACCCGCTGCCGGGGGCGTACAGGCTACTACATTTCTGACACCTGCTACTTTGGCCGTCAAGATGGTCATGTGTGCAGAGGCTAACAGGGGGTACCGTCCTCCTGGGATGTATCTAAACAGCTATTAGCACATCAGAACTGTAAGTCTGAGCTATCGAGTACTGACGCTCCAACTGAGTCAATTGGGTTGTTCTTCTGACCAAGGAATACACCAGGAGCCATCTCGATCTCAAACTCTTTGATTGAGTTCAACTGCGCCTCTGCAAACTTTCTGACGTTGGACTGAACAGTTTTGATATCATTGATGACCTGCTCTGGGACCTGCGCCATGACCTTGTCGATATCCTCCTTCGAGAGCTTGAAGCTGGAAGGGGACCATTTGTCGAATTGCTCGCTGTAGCGCTGTACAGCGGCATCACCTTCTCGCCGAACGTCATCAATTACCCCCTTGACTATCTTGGGGACGTCAGGCAGGGAACCATTGGTGGTTTTGCTTGTTGAATTGGCGGACGCAGGACGCTTGAGATATGTTCGAGCCATGATGGAGTAGGTTTAACTTCGTATTGCTAATACCGTTGATGTAAAAAGATTATCTTGTGTGTAATTCTTTCTTTCTTCTCATCAAGCCAAGCAGCCCTTATAGTACATGATCTTGATGATTACTGAATTTCATTCTGTCCCCGCCTGCTGGTGCTGTCGACGCTCCCCGGTCTTCTCCGTATGGTGTAGCACGATCATAGATCGGCTTTGCGGGGGAGACTTCGGAAACGTGGGCGGTCAAATTTGTGCACCCCGAGAGCCAAGCGAGCTAGAAACCTTTCAACATTGAGCCAAAATGAGCTTTGCTAAAAGCCTACTAACATATGGTAAGCTCATTTTTTTTAGTCGCTTGCAATACAAATTGTATGTTAGCCTTTCAAGTTGAGCTGAAATGGGGTTTGGCAGATGTAATTTGGGCTCCTCCTAGCTGCCTGACAATAGGCGACCTACCCCTACACTATTTCAATAGGGCTAAGGAGACGAACAGACTCAAAGAGATCAAGTACCTAACAATAAGCAAGGTATAAGACAAAGATAATAATAGATAGAAATTTACAAAGAGAGATAATTAGAATTAATTGTAGTATATTTATTCAGGGGTCAATTACATGGCGAATGTAATGTAGCTTCATTCCTGATTGAAGTGACGTTGTGAGCTCGTCACCTAGACATGCTGCGGGCTTTGGAGATACATCAGTTCCCAGAAGCAATTAAATGCTCTATCACAGACCAAAACCCGCATCGACGACCCCATTCTGTCCAGTAACTGATTTGGACACGACGAAAGCTTTAACCTGCTCCGCAACGTCTTCAACCGTGGCAAAACGTCCCAACTTATTCGTGTTACGAGCAGCTTCAAGTCGCTCTGCGGGAAACGATAGACCCCATTCCTATATCAAGATGAGACTGTGTCCATCAACGACTCAAAATAATTGACTTACCGTTAGTAATATTCCTGGAGAAATAGTGTTTACCCTGATTGATGGCGCAGCTATCTTGGCAAGACATTTTCCAAGGTGAATCTGGGCAGCCTTTGTGACGGCGTACGGCTACACGGCGAAAGTCAGTGAATGACAACTCTTCTTAGGATCATAAGAACATACCACGCTACTTCCGCTCGGGATCACACCCGCCAAACTAGCTGTAGACACAAAAATAGGCACTCCAGCTCCTCGCTTGTTGCTCTCCTCAAGAAACCGTTTCGCCGCATGGAAAAGCCAAAGGTGACTCTTTACATTGGCAACATAGCAGCGATCCCAGTCATCCTCGTCAACATTGTCGTCGATGTCTGAGAACTGACGCATCATCGTCCATCCAACGTTCGAGATGACAACGTCCAAACGACCGCCAAACCTCGATGCTGCTTCATCAACAAGCGATTTGATCTGCCGCTTGTCGCACGTATCTGCTTGAATGGCCTGTATCGAGATATCTGTGCCTGCGTGCTTTTTCTCGCACTCGGCCTTGAGGGTTTGGACTAGTTCTTTTGCGCGAGACTCGTTGCTGTTGAAGTTGATCACCACGTTCATCCCTAGGTCGACGGCAAGCATGCGAGCAATGGCTGCGCCTAGACCACTGCTTGCAGCTGTGACCAGTGCAACTTTGGACGCGGACATGGTCTTTGACTTTCGTGACCCAGGTATAGACGTATTGCAAATGCTATTATTTGCTGATTGTCACAGGGACCTGGCATTGAGGTTTCATATCGAGTGCATACGCGCTGACCAAGAACCCCGCTCAGTAGGCGGGCGGCCCGTTCTCCCCCTCATTCCGAGACCGACAACCGGCGTCTTCTCAGATTCTCCCCGCAACTGTCCACAAGCCGAGGCGTGAGCAGAACATCGTCGGATGAAACAAATCAAAATGTGAAAGTCCAGTCCAGCTTGGCGTTTTCTCTAACCTCGTCTTAGTAATATGGAAACACATCCACCAAGAATTGATGTTTAGCAAGAACCCAAGCAATTTCTGTACACCCATTTAAAACACTAACATCAGGTTGTGAAGAATCGGCATAATGTTCATTAGAACCCAAGAATTTATTACAATTTCATACATGTCTAACACTCCTGACAATGATTTTCACATAATTGCATAAGCCGCAACCAAGAGACTAAACATGCCAAAGCCAATTGACAGGCGACTACCAGAGTTTCCATTGTCTGGGGAAACAGTCGCAGAGCTCGAGGTCGGCTGCGACCCGCTTGACGTAGCGCTTGCAGTTTCAGCGGTTGACGTTCCAGTGCTGGTCTCACTGGGCTTTCCACCAGCTTGAATGACTGAATCGAGGCTGCAACTGTTAGCATGCCCAATGCGATGAATGTTTGAGTCACGACTTACATATGGATGAGACCGTTGTTGGTAAGGACATTCGCCTCGATGACCTTTGCGTTGTTGAAAAAGATATCGCCATCTATGATTCTAACTCGAACCTCAGTCTTGTTCAGAGTTCCAATTACTTGACCGTCGCGAAGGTAGTTGGAATAGGTAACCTCGTTGAGGGTATGTGCCCTTGAAGATGTGTCAGCACATTCTTGCGTATAGAAGGCAAATAAACAACTTACAGCAGTGCTCCACCCAGATCCTCCTTCGACAGCTCGACATCAGGGCTCCCCGCGTCCTTGAACGCCTGGGTAGATGGTGCAAGACATGTAACATTCTTCGAGGCGTCGAGAGCTGGCCACAGACCTGCCTTGATAAGAGCGCCGTTCAAGGCTGTGAGTCTCTTGTCATCGGCAGCCTGAACTGTGTTGGAGCAAGAAAGAGGGGGGAGAAGGACTCTGCAGATGTCTGTTAGTTTGGTCCTAGCTAGCGTGCACATCATTACTCACTTATCCACGATCTGAAACCTGCTGGCATTCTTCTCACCCCAAGATCCATCAACAGCAGTCATCTTGATGTTCTGCTCCTCACCTGCTCGGAGATTGACAATAGCCCCGCTGACATCACCATCAGCCCTCTTCCCTTTTCGTTCCCTCGAAGCGAACACGACCTGGCCATCAGCATTGCTGCCGAACTGGCTCTGGATCTGAGGTCCTGCAGTTCTGTTATTGAATTCCTCGCTCTTCAATAAAGTGGGAACCGAAAGTCCACGGGAATCATCAAAATCGACGGATGAGAGAGAAGCCGCCATGGTATGGTACGAGAAGAAGACTTGGAGCATGGTCTGGTTCAATTCGGTCACATCCGAGATGCTAGAGTCTTTGAGATAACCTTTGATAGCGTTGTCGGTAGGGATCAAAACGGTGACATTACTGCCCTGGCTGGAAAGGGTTTCAGCCAGCACCTGAGGAGCCGCGCTGAGGAGGGAACGGAAAAGGGAGAGGGAATCGTAGTCAGCAATAGCACCGGCCAAATTCTCAGATACATCCTGAGCGTTGGCAAGTGAGAGAAGGGCAAGGCCAGTCACCTTGATGGAGAAAAAGCTGCGCATCCTGAGTGCTGATGATGAGAATGACAGTTTGACAGATCTGAAGAGAAGAGAAGAAGGTGCAGAGCCTCAAAACTGTTACGTGGGCTATTCCGCTCATTATGTAGCAATCCAGTTCCATGACCGTGGCTTCAACACATCAAAATGGCTGAGCCCAGACCGAGAGCCTGCTTTGCCATTGACGAATGAATGACCTTGCAAGTAAGCCACGGTAAGCATCATAGGTAGGGATGATACGCTAAGTGAAGTGGCAGTCAGCATCACAAGTGAAAGGGTGGCGCCCAGCTGAAAACTAGTGGCCAGCCCTTGCCCGTATCATCCCTTGTTTCAACCGCTAATTTCTCACCCGCCTCCGCCTTCACGTACGGTACCTAAAATGGCTTGTTCGTATTGGGACTGAGGCGAAATGATTACCGCTCGGTAGAAAAAGAGACTATTGAGGGATCTCCGTTTTTGAAAGGAGGATCGGAGTATTTCAGTAACCGATCGCTTGGCGATTTACTATAACTAGTGGGCTTCTTTTGGTTATGTTGCAGTCGTAAATAAATTCCTCTTGGTACGCAGAAGGGTATGATCCCGAAGACGTGCAGCCTGCTGCTGTCGGCTGTCGGCTTGCAGCATGTAAGACAATGGCTACAGCCCAACACGCCAGGATGACATCCTCGTGCAGTCAATAAGCATAAGTCTGACGAGGCGCATTTCAGCCCAAAGTTTTGTATAGAACCCCAAACGTCTACGGTAATCAACTTGATGGATCTTGTTGGGCTGGCTGGCGATGTTGAGGGAACAACTTTCCAAACGCACGTGCAGATTGGCCACTCGAAAGGTTTTGGGAAGGGGGTTTGGCAATAAGTAATGGATACAAACATAGAGAACGGAATACTCTGTACATGTAAACCAAGGCAAGAACCATATAATAATTTAGTACAAATGATTGTGATTCCACACTGCTATTTTTTACGCATCTCACAACACGGTGTATGGGATCTTATGTAAGGAGATTAATATGATTCCGGCCCCGTCATGTCAGAGCTGTCGTTGCCGGATTGATTGTCGCCACAGATAGAACACGCTAACAGCGGTGTTGGAAAAGGTTGCTTGCATGCTGTGCAGAGCACGTTCTTTCATCGCCGTTGACAATGTGCCCAGATCTGCAACTCAAGAGAAGGTATTCCATGAGGTCACTCCTGTTGCATCATGTGACAGGCTACTTCTTCCCGCCTGTCTCATTTTGTCCACTCTCTTGTTTCTGCCCTGCTGCAGCAAGCTGTTGCTCTGCAATCTCGTTTCTCTCGTCATCCTCCTTGGCTAGCTCGACATTTCGGAAGAAGAACATCATAAACAACAGGGGTATAGACAGGGACAGAGACCCAATAGCGAGGGTCTGTTGTGTCATACGATAACTGAGGTTAATCGCATCACGAGTCTCAGTACCCAGCTCATAGCTTTGCGCAACTACAATTGAGCGGAAGATTGCCGTGCTGTTGGCCTTGACCTCTTCTGGTAGGTTTGCCGAGAGGCGGCGGGGAAGCAGGGTGTTCCATAACGCTCCTCCAATACTTGAAATGCGTGTTAGTTGCCGGCTTGAAAGCGGGACCTTGCGTGAGACCTACCTGTTGCCAACATTGGCACCGAATCCGGATGAGGAAAGGAACATGGCTGTTGCAATACCAATCTCATGGTCTGGAACTGCGGCCTGCAAAGAGACCTGGAGTGGAACCTGGGCAAAGCCGCGACCAAGGCCAAGCAGGACTTGTCCCGTGGTCAATGACGCTTCATTCGCGACTCGAACTCCGTCAATATTTGTGAAGAAAATCGGAAGTCCGTTGGCCAAAGCAACCATCAAGAAGCCGAGAATGATGAATGGTTTAGTATGCTTAACAAATCGTATAGCCAAGCCAATGACAAGACCACCAAGGTTTAACGCAACACGTCGGGAATTGCTTAAACATGGTTAACATTGTAAATCATAGGCCTTGAGTTAGAGGGAGGGAGACTTACTCAATGCGGACTGCATGTCCAGGGGAATAACCACCAGCAACCTGCAAGAAACTAGATGCAAATGTTCGGTAAGTCGAGTCCGACATTGCGATCAAGCATACCGAAGCGCAAGCGAGTATCACGTTGCGGTTCTTGATCATGCGGAAAGGCACAATGGGCTTCTTAGCATATCGGCCATCCCAGATCATGAATGCAGCGAATGTCAGGACGCCAACGACTAACAAGATAATAGGAGATGGCTCAGACCACTTGTCAGTGTTGCGTCTTCCGGTTATAGAGAGGGGAAGAAGAGTCATGGCGAGGCCCGCAAGTAACAAGAATGCTCCAACGATATCCAACTGGACATAGAGAACTTGTCGAGCTTGGACAATCCAAGAAGCGCCCTTGGGTATCTCAGAGGCAGCGCGCAATGAAGTTCGCTTACTGTCTATCCCCCTCTTTCGAGCCCTCATACTCATAAACACCATAACGGCGATAGTTGGCAGCGCGCAAAATGGCATAATTGCAGCCCACATGCCAAAGCCCCAGCGCCACGAGGACTTGAGCAGCATATGCTCACCGAGATATGTGCCGGCGTACAAAGTTGGTATGGCAGCAAGTGATTGTGGGAGTGTAAAGAGGAAACCTCTGTTGATTAGCGATGTAACCTCGGCGATAAAGATCTGCTCGGTTATTGTCCACCAGGTATCGCCAAACGATTCGAAAATCCCACCAGCCTAATGGCGTCAATCATTTCCGATACAAAGATAAGGCTGCGGCCTCACTTACAAGATATGTCTCGACATTACGGCACGCCGCATAGAGGACATTCGCCAGAGCCATGCTAATCGCGGCCCCAGCAAATCCCTGCGGTCGCCCAATGTGCTAGTACTCAGTTAGCCTCCGTTAAAGAAACAAGCAGCATTGAGGAAACTCACATCTGCAACCTTGGCCAAGAGTGGATAACCGACAATGCGAACAATGCCATGAACAATATTGGCCGTGGCAATAAGCGAATGGCCTTGGAAATGGCTGGTCGCGTATGGATCGTAAACTCCGGCGGAAGAAGCGGCAAAGACCATGCAGAAGTTCATGACAAACAGGCTGTAGTCACGAGTCAGTGTTGCCGGCCATGGGCCCCGAGTTGGGAATTCACTCACCCGACGAACGCCAAGGTAAGTGGAAACTTGGTCCAGAGCTTGCGCAAAGCTTCTGTCGGAGCCATAAAGGCATCTTGGCTGCTCTCTGAGTCAATTACAACACTGATATTGCTTTGATTTAGAGGCCCTCGGCTGGCAGGCGTGATCTCGCTCTTTTCTGTAGCCATCTTGAAATTTTGCATTGAGAAGTTTGCTTTCTTCTCGCTGGGGAGGGCGTCTTCTTAAGTCTGCATCGGTACGAGGATTCCCCCATGCCAAGACGTGTCATCAGACCACCCAAGCGTGAACTAAAAGCGTAAATGGCCTAGATTGATAACCAGGACATCTTGGCATTTTATGCTTAACCTATTACAGTGCATCAACGGTTGAGATTATCTTATCAGATCCCTACATGCTGAAAAATTCTTTCTTACTACCAAGGAAAGTCTCTCCTTAGCTCTGTAGTGTGAAGTTATTTCCATGAGTAAATTTCTACTATTAACAGTTTTACAGCGATTGATGCGTTTCGGGGAATCTTTCACCCGTGTCCACCAGGTCACCATCGTCCAGCTTAACTTTTGACAACCGCGGCTGTTGAGAAGGTAATAAATATCCGAGAGAACACCCCTTATTACTATACAAACTTGCTTAAGCCTCAATGTCCTAATGAAGAGTCTTGAAGTGGTTTATTTTCAATGTATTGATATATTTTATCTTAACAGACTACCCTCTACATATAACTTGAGTAACGAAAAGAGGTCAGATTAACTCTGTAATAAAGATGCTCACACTAAAAACTAAAATTAACGTGGGGATATTAGGCCTTTCCGCCCTGGCAGCATCGCCAACCACAAATTGTTGACCATCAGACCCGCTGTTGTTCAGCAGTGGGGTCTATCAACTCAAAACAACACATTCTATCAAATCAGTTCAGGCAGTATACCACTACCTAACACAAATGCCCAAGATAAGCTTTTCAGTCTGTCCCCGGAATCTCGGTGATGATGGAACCGAAATATCTTGGCCGAAAATGCAATACTGTAATAGCCTAAGACTGTAATCAAAAGAAGTACTCAGAATGTTACTGTGAGAAAAGCGTCAAGGCATCATTAGCTTGTCCAACGTTTGCATAAGATGTGCCCCAATAGCCTTTAGTCATTTCCCCAAAAGTCAATGAAAACAGTTCAAGAAACCTTTGTAGCGAATCAAATTACATGTCAGCTGGCACACACTAGACTGCAAGGCACGGGAAACCGGGATTCGCCCGTGCCCGGTGCAACCACCCTCCAGCTTTTAGACCCTGACAAAGTATGGTTCACGCTAGAGGGCATGAATGGGGTGATTTAAAGTTTACTGCATCCGTACTGTTGGTACCTTTCGGCCGAAAAGCAGGGCAGGGAATAAACGCTTAGCAACTGATGCACATAGCGCGCTCGATATTCATGATCCTCTGATCGCCGATAGATTCTTTTGATGTCTTTGGATAGCGAAGGCCTGTAGGATCCTATCGATAGCTATGAAAACCTCTTCTGGGTTTGTCTTTGCTGTATTCTCGGCTATTTGCTAGGCCATTAATGGACCTGATATCATTAGCTTTATTTCCTTTTATATTCGGCCACTCGCACGAAATAATGGTCCATTCTCTTTTCCCTTGATATTCGTAATTGAAAACTCTCCCTTATCTTATTGCCGCTGACCATGCTTCTTCGACGCCTCAAGCCACTTTTGGCCCTGGCCTTAGTGGGTGTAGTAGCTGATGCAAAGCTAGGTCCTTGGCGTCCTTTGTGTCCCGAAGGTAAGGTAGTCATTCAGACGCAGCCCATCGTGATCGTTGATGGGTCGTCCACTTTGTATGAGACTTTTACAACGTATGCATACCATGTCGGTATTCCCGGCTTCCCTTCATCCTTACTGATTTGTGCAGCACTTTCATGATCCCACACGATGCTGCTTATACCAGCATCACCATCCATGGTGATAGAAATGCAACGATATTCAACATTCCGCCCACTGGCTTCCGAGGGACATCGCCCGTCGTCACCGTCATCATCATGACGACCATCCCTACTGGTGCTCAAATTGACCCTTCAGCGAGTGAACGAGATGGTATTACTCTACCACCTGTTTATCCAGGCGGATCATCGATCGCGGCTATTGGACGACCAGAAAATGAATCTAGTCATGGCGACAGAACTCAAGACCTGGCCACGCAGCTCCTTCAGTCTCTTGACCCGCAAGCAACCTTGAGAGTCCCAGGAGCCAATGATCCTCACAGCTCCTCTCTCATGATGATGACTTCATCTCCTCCTGGAGATGCAAGTTCTATTATATCAAACGGATCACCAGAAACCGAAAACCTTATCTCATCAAGAGCGACAGGAAAGGCCTTCTCAAGTCAGCCAAGAATTACTGCTACAAGGCGGTTGAACACAGACATCAACACGTCTCTGACAGCTTCCACTGTTATAGCGCAGCTTTCATCGGAATTGACAGACTCCCAGCGTACGTGGAGCAACACACATACGACATGGCGTACACACATCACTTTCGTGACTGCGACCTCTACTGCAGCAGTATCCAAGACTCGCACCTACAAAGTAATACCTTCCGGGACGGACGGCGTTGGAACAGTAGTCGTTGAAGTTTCTAAGACTACTACACATGCCAATCCTACACCAGCTCAGTCTGGAGAATCAGGGATTGTATTCATTGCGTTATCAGCAATCATTGGCAGTGATTCCCTAACTACCATTTCTACAAGGTCTCCTACTGCAGTTAAAACTGGCACTGGCACTGATAACACCGCTATTGTCGATACAGATACTCCTTCTCAAAATACTCGAACAGACTCCGTGTCTTCTGAGCAATTTGTCTTGCCAGTTTCTTTCCTGGCACCAAAGAACCACTTCCCTTTAGTCTCTGCATGGGCCCCTATCTCCCCGCTTTCTATTCCACAGACTGCCATGGACACTGATAGTACTACCATCAGCAGTGACAGGATAGAGACTTCAACAAAAGCTTCCCTACCAAGCTCTTTGTCTTCCAAGTCATCCGCCTTGTCAAGTCCATCCCTCTCCTTAAATACCACTGCTTCAATCGAAGGCAGTAAGAGTACCATTATCAGCACGAAGGCTTCAACGCTGGCCTCTCAAGGAGGCTCTTTGTCTTTCGATTTATCTACCATTTCAAGTTCCTCCCCGTCTTCGAAGACTACCGGTATAACTGAAGGCGATCCCTCAACACAGGATGCTACAAATACTGATGGCAGTAACGCAATCAGCACGGATAGCCGAACCCAGACTTCTGAGACAAAAAGTGTACCTGCCTCTTCAGGTTCTTTCCAGTATGCCAGTATTAGCAGTTCAACCTCAGGCTCTATCTCAACGCTATATGCTACAGTGACTATTTCAGACACTAATAGGACCACCATAATCAGCATACAGACCTATATGCAGGCTTCTGAATCAACTACTGTCTCCTTAATGTCTTTCTTCTCTGACACCAGTCTCCTTTCCATCACTTCTGTTTCGGCTACAGGCTCTACCTCGCCTCTTCACAGTACAGAACCTGTTACAGACAGCGACAGTGGAATTTCAACTAGCACGGAGACATCATCTGAGTCTTCCATCAGCTCAAGTTCGCCTATCGAAGTGTCAATAAGTGTCAACAGCAGTACCACGAGTGCAAGTCCCATTGGGTCTTTGGTAACGGAAGCGACCAACACAGATACTCAGGGTACTACTGTCTATACTACCGACACCCCCTTAGAGCTTGGGCCGAGTGGTTCCGTCATCGTTCAGCAACTTGCCCAGTCTGTCCCTGGTACAACAAACACCGTTTCCGCTACTGATAATACCACTGAGGTCTCTTGGCAGACATCCTCTGAGTCTGGCGCGATGGGAACATTATCTACAACGACTGTTACATTATCTTTCTATTCGACTTCAGGAATTTTAGATTCCTCTGCCAGCAGTAGTGCTTACTATGTCTCCACCTCTGATACCACTATCACTCTTTCGTCACACACATCATCTTCCTTTTTAACTTCCGCAAACTCAGATATCTCGACAAGGATCACTGATTACGCGTCTACCTCTGATGCCGCAATCATGGTCTCTACACGGACATCTGGGTCTAGCATAAGTGGAGTGGTAGCCAACCAGCGACTAGTTCAGTCTTCTCCCTACACACAATCTACCACACCAGGCCCTGACAGTACTACTGCGGTCTCTACGAAGAATTCGCCTGAGGCTCTCGTGAGATAGCTACAACTACATATACACCTACAATGTCGCCCGTCGGATCTGTTCAGAGATCCCATACTCCCTACCAGCAGTATCAATGGGCCAACACCACCTCTTACGATATAACAGTTACTACTACATTTACAACTTCGACAAGTGCAACCTCACCAGGCCAAACAGACACTGTCACCGCCTGTGAGTCATGCCAGTGGTCTGCATCCACAAGTACTATATCAACCTCGGCTACAGGGGATACAGGAAGTGTTGCTATCTATCAGGCAGATCAATCGACTAGTCAACCATCTCCCGATACGACCAACGCCGACATATCTAGAACAATTGCAGACACGGACACGGAAACGGACACGTCTACATCTAATTCGCCTTCTAGTATCGGCAACGTTATCCTGAATCAGCTAGATCAATCGACTATTCAATCATTTCTTGAGACAACGAACACCAATACATCTGTAGCAAATACAGGCATGTCTACATCGACAGATTCGACTTCTAGTGAGGGTAGTGTTGTTATCTATCAGCCAGCTCACTCAACTAGTCAATCATCCTCTGATACGATGGCCACCAACACACCAACAAACATAGACTTGTCTACGTACACAGTCTTACCTCCAAGTTCGGATAGTGTTATTGTTAACCAGTCAAACGAATCGACCAGAGAAACATTATCTGATACAACGACCACTGACACATCTACAGCAGACACAGACACAGACACGTCTGCATCCACAGCTTTGCCTTCCACTGTGGGCAGCGTTCGTTCCGATAGGCCATACCTGCGGGTGACTGTCACTTCATTTGATGCAACAATCACAGCCACAGCTACAAGCACTATTATTCCGCCTTTTGCAGGACAGATAGGGGCTGCCGATATCAACAACTCAGATCCATCAACCACTGAAACGTCTTCTGGCGGAACAAGCACCGACGTTTCTACAGCCACATTGGCGCCCTCGATATCCTCTTATATAGGCAACGTTGTTGTCAATCAGCTATATCAGTAGGTGACCGTCACCTCATACGATGCAACAGTTACAGCCGTGGCTACAAGCTCTTTTATGCCTTCCGTCGGAGAACAGACGGGCACTATCATTGTGTATGAGCCGGAACATTGGGTGACTATCACCACTTATGGAGCCGTTACTGCTGCATCTACAGCCACTCTATCCCCATCTTTGGCGGGACAGGTAGTAACTGTTGTTGTCTATGAGCCATAGCCGTACGAGACCATCACGTCCTATGGAGATGTCACGGCTGCATCCACCACCACCCTACCTCAGTCTGTTTCAGGGGAAACTGTGACCGTAGTAGTCATCGAGCCGCAGTCATACACGACAATCACTCGACATGGAAGTGTCACAACATCGACTATGACAACCAACAACGCAACTGGACTCCAGAACGTTGTGACCGTCATTGTGGATCTCCCTCAGTTGTATACAACTGTCACTAGCTATGGTTCTTTCTCTATACCCACGACTACAACATATCCACCTTTCAATGCAGGAGATGTCATGACAGTGGAGGTGGATCTTCCTCAGCTGTATACAACTGTGACCAGCTATGGTTCGATTTCCACGCCTATCACAACGGTCTACCCGGTCTCCCATGACGGAGACGTTATTACTGTATTAGTTGTTCTACAACAACTGTATACTACTGTTACCAGCTATGGATCTTTCTCTACACCCACGACTACGACATATCCTGCATCTAGTGCAGGGGATATTATGACTGTGGAGGTCAATCTTCCTCAACTCTTCAAGACTGTCACAAACTATGGTGCCTTCTCTGCACCTGGCACAACAACGTACCCAGTCTCTGTCACAGGCGAAATCATAACCATAGAGGTCAACCTGCCACAACTCTATACAACAGTCACAAGCTATGGTACTTTCATTACACCTGGAACAAAGAAACACCCAATCTCTGTTGAGGTTTATCTCCCGCAATTATACACGAGTCACAAACTACGTTCCAGGTATCACAGCCCCTGCTGCAACAACCCTGCCGGAATCTGCTCCTGGCGATGCCATTACTGTGCTTCTTGCTCTTCCGCAGTCCTATACGACTGTCACATCCTATATTGATACTGTAACTTCACCCTTAACTACAACCTACCAGCCCTCCCTTCCTGGTGGCCCTCGTACTGTTGTAGTTGAAATTCCTCAGGTTTATACTACAGTCAGAAGCTATCGTCCAGGTATCACTGCTCCTGAAACAGTGACTTTACCGGCAGCTACAGCAGGAGATGTCATCACTGTATTCCTTGATCTTCCACAGTCATACACAACTGTCACGACCTATGTTGATAGCCTCACTACACGTTCAACTACGACATATCAACCTTCTCTTGATTGGGACTTTGTTACTGTCATGGTCAAGATCCCTCAGGCATACACTACTGTTACTAGCTATGGTTCTTTTGCTTCTCCGTTGACAACGACGTTGCAGCCGTCGGCTCCAGGGGACGTTTGCACGGTGTTAGTCGATCTTCCTATCTCATATTCAACACTCACTAGCTATGGCTCCTTTACTCAGCCTACGACCACCACTTTGGCACCCAACGATGGCTTAGCTACTGTTGTTGTTGGACTTCCTCAACCATATACAACCATTACTAGCTATGGTCTATATACAGCTGCCGCAACTACGACACTGGAACCCCTCAGTGCCTGGGAGCGATGCTACTGTTGTTGTTCAGGTGCCACAGTCGTATACAACTCTGACTAGCTTTGGTGATTTCGCAGGACTCTCGACCACAACACTAGATCCCTCAGTACCAAGTCCTCTGGCTACTGTTATCGTCCACGCTCCGCAACCGTATACGACTGTCACAAGTTATGGTCCTTTTACAGTAGAGACAACTATAACAATGGAACCCTCTGTACCAGGAGGTCTTGCTAGTGTTATTGCCGAGGTTCCGCAGTCATACACAACTGTGACTACCTATGGCACTGTTACCGCCCTTCAGACTTCAACACTACAACAAGCGGTGCCTGGTCCTCTGGCTACTGTTATTTTTCAGGCCCCGCAGCCATGTACTACTGTAACTACTTATGGGTCTTTCACTGCCCCTATAACTACCACTCTAGCACCTTCTGCCCCTGGAACCTTGGCTACTGTTCTTGTTGGACTCCCCCAGCTATACACAACCGTCACCAATTACGGGTTTATCAGCGTACCAGTCACTGCTACCTTACCACCCACCTCACAAGGCGGTGTTGCTACTGTTCTTATCCAAGTCCCTCTATCTTATACAACTAAAACGACTTACGGAGCTTTTACAACTGCTGCAATCACGACTATGACCCCTGCCTCTCAAGACGGTGTAGCTACTGTTGTCGTTCAAGTTCCCCAGTCTTATACGACTCTAACTACTTACGGTTCTTTCTCCAAGAGAGCAGCTGCAACCTTAGCACCAGCCTCGCAGGGGTATTCTGGCACCGTGATAATACAAGTTCCGCAGCCATACACGACTATTTTCAAGTACGGTTCCTACACGACAGGGGAAACCACCACCATGGCGCCAGCATCTCAAGATGATCCTGCTACTGTCGTCGTTCAAGTCACCGCGTCGTATACAACGCTAACGAGCTATTCCACTGGATTCTCAGGGTCAAGCACATCCACGGGTCCAGTACCAACTGACGGCTCACCTGCGACTGTATGTATTGTGCTTCCTGCCGTCGGCACACAAGTCGCCGACCAGACATGCGACAATACAGGCTTGGAATACGCTATCTACACTCACAAGTACTACAATTCTGATCCTCCGAATTTTTCATCTTTCAATGCCGAATCGTTTAAGAGCAAGTCGCCGAGTTTCACTGGTACTACAAACCGAATCGGCATTCTGGAGGTCGGAGGAGGGACGTCTGGGAATTCGCTTGCACTCCAGAGTATTTATCCCCTCTCGCCGATTCAGACTTGGCAGTACAAAGTAGTCAATCATCGAGCATTCTTATACGCACCCATCAGCGGGGAGTATTCTATCATAGTTCCATACTCCGATGAGATCACATTGGTCTGGTTCGGTGACAAGGCTATGACTTCATGGACGCGCAGTAATGCGGATTTGGAGCAGGGTTATCCGTGGGGGCCGTCAGTCTCGAAGACTTACAAAATTCAGCTCACGGCGGGTACTTATACCCCGTTTCGTCTGTTGTGGGCTAATGCCCAGGGGGACTATGCCATGATCGTCACTGTTACAGCGCCCGATGGAACTGTCATTGTTGATGGATCTGGGTCGAAGAACGACTACTTTGTTAGATTCACTTGTGACCATCTTACCCTTTCATTCCCTAGTTTCGGAAGCGGTGGTTAGTCTTGGAACCCTCTGTCATTCTTTCAATTTCCAATGTATGTCAGTGGCCAATACAAGTAGATGCTATGAACACCGTCTCAGACTCTTTGAAGGCTACAGGAGCCAATGACTTGTTGACATAGCTGCTTGTGATGTAGCAATACAACACCTGCCTTTGACCACTGATGGAGATAAAGAGCAGACTGTAGAATAAAGGTCAGGCATTTCCCTGCGCTCCTTCATTATTTTTGTTTTTTTATATTCTCCAACATCATTACGTGCGAATTGGAGTCTCATTAAGCTGCCTACAGTCATCTAGGGTTAACACCCTTCACAATTTGACCATTGTCACATTGAACTTTTGACATTTTCCCCTTCGCCAAATGGCTCATCCACTCGGTGGTTTACTTTTCCCAATCCGGAAAATCTGGAGAAAGAACAATGATCACAATGGGGCCGAGAGTCATGAAAGATATCGCCCAGTCAGAGGTTAGACGTCCCAAGAATGCGACAATTTAAAAGCATTCTGCGCTACTTCTGCACTATTTCTGCGCTACTGTGCCTGGGACAAAACATCTTCATTGAAGGAAAGCAAGAAGCAGATGGACGGTATATTTGGCCTGATATGATACCCCGAGATCGCCTGCTAGGCTCGCGTATTCCTACATCTACTTTGACTTTGGATACCAGACTCTATCTCCCTTTTGTTTTTCATTCCTGCGTCTGGTGATTTGAACAGGGATTTTACATCTCAGCTCTTCAGTGTTTCTTGCAGCCATCTATCTGGAGGGGCTTGCGTCTGCGGCTTACCCTGTGCCAACTGCACCAGTGGTTGGATTTGTCTGCCAAATAACACTAATCCACGTTGGGGAATTACAACTATACTAACTGCAATAGGAAGTAGTAAACTGCGAAGGATAGAGGTAAGAAAGTGAAATTAATAATTTACTTTAGAAGAGATAAACAAGGGTATAAAATACTAAAATTTCAATAGCTCTGCTTTATAGAGAGAGCAACTTCCCAGCTGCATACCTCCCTTAATTGCAGCCACCTCTTACTGCCGGCTAGTATGGTTAGAGCATACAGAGGCTAACTTCGTTTACATACTGTCCTGTGATATACGTACTTCCAGTCGCTGCTTTATAGATAAAAGAATTATGCGTAGGATATTGATAAATAAGTAGATCGAAGCGCAGACAAACTGAGAAGAACTCGACTGACAGCATGTTACAGGGCAAACAACAGTTTACCTTCACTGATTGTGTTCATTTCTTAGTTAAGAAGCAGGCTACTGCACAGTGAGAGTAAGTCTTAGAACAGTATTTAAAACTATAAGGAGATAGCAAGCCGTATAGATTGAGTAATATAATAGCGAAGATTCTGAAAATCGAGTAATCTCTTTAGTTTGTCAGTTAATAGTTTACTACTATTTTAGTAGGAAACCTTGGTAGAAAGAATGGAATAAAGGACGCTTTGCTATACTCCAATACAATACCCAATGCAGGTGTAACTCACCATCCTACTAGTCCCATCATAGTATTTACCCCTCAACTTCTTATCGTGGGCTACCATTGCAATATCCTAATACGTCTCACTGGCAATATCTGCCTTTGTCCGATATCGCAACGGTCTGGGGAGCTGAATTACGGTTCTGGACCCTTTCCTGTCAGGGCACCAGATAAGACCAAGGCTCGGTGTCGCTTAACCACAATCTACATAACGATCTGGGGTAGGAAGGCGGGGAAATGGTGCTCTACCAACGATAAGCTTTGAAGAAGCTTCCCGATTCGGCTTGATACCAACAGTGCAGGAAAGGGTGTCAGATAAAGGCACTGTGCTTTCAGCTGATAGCGGTTGTGCCGGACGTACATTCTGACATTGAGATTACAAGGACTTGCAGTGTGCCCTCAGGTGCGGCATGTCTAAATGCGGCGTTGTTGATTGTTATATAAACCAACTCCCCCTTCGGTGGTAAAATCAGTCTTCATAACTTCTCTTGATCGTCAACCGTCCGCAATCACACCATGGATAAAAAGTCATCCGAAGATCATGCTCGGGTCGAGCCTATTAACCGTACCCCCTCGGTTAGCAAGGGGTCCATTATCGACGCTGACGACAGGCGTCTTCGCGCTCAGGGGCACAAAGCTGAACTCGAGAGATCTTTCTCCTGGCTGGGTGCACTTTCTCTGGCATACAGGTTAGTTTCTTATGTCATGACACGCTCAGATCTTCCTAACCCTCCTTGTCTTTCATTTCAAGTATCACGAACTCGTGGCTCACATACGCTTCGTCTTTCGGCCTCGTGCTAATCTACGGAGGCGGCGTCACTACGTTGTTTGCGCCGCTCATCGCCGCTGTTACCCAGTGGGTTGTTTTTCTCGGCTTGGCTGAGCTGTGCTCTGCGTTTCCATCTTCTGGTGGACAATATCACTTTACGTATATCATCGCACCGCCGAAAACTCGCAACTTTGGCGCCTACGTTACAGGGTCGATCAATATCATTGCATGGTGGATCACCACATGCTGCGGTCTGATCTATACAGCCATTTCTTCCTTTGGATGTGCTGCAGCTTGATTCCCAGATTTTGCACAGCAACGTTACCAGGTGTACCTATGCTACCTGGCTATCACTGTCCTATCACGTAAGCTCCACAAATTTATTCTGAAAAGCCTCTACTGACCTGTTGCTTCTCAACAGTCATTCCAATCTACACGATCAAACAGAGATACCTCGACTTTATGACCGAATCGATTACAGGATTCTCTCTCATTGCAATGGTACTGACCATTGCAGTATGCTTACACATGGCTGATGGAGACTAAGCCCCGGGTACAATTATACTTGAGAACCGGGGCATCAGCGGCTGGAATACTGGCACCGGTTGGCTCCTCTCCATTGCTGCTGCACTATACTGCTTCGCAGGGAATGGTGCTGTAACACATATCGCCGAGGAGTTACCCAGCCCAGGCCGCAAGCTTCCCCAAGTCCTGTTAGTTGATCGAGAATTTGAGCCATGATCTGACGCTAACTATTCTAGGAATATGAGTATCGCTATGGGTATCGTCATCGTTGTTCCGTGGACCGTTGCTATGCTCTATTCCATCAACGACTTGGCGGCTGTCCAAAGCTCCTTTCTCCCTAGCTTCGAGGTGTTTTACCAATCTACTGGAAGCAAAGCCGCTGCAACTGGTCTACAAGCTTACCTAACGTTCCTCTACTACAGTAAGTTGCTTATGCTGGCTCTGTGTAATACCTTCTGACCAAGTTCCTAGCGTGCATTCCAAGTCAGTGGGTGACCTGCAGCCGTATCACCTGGGCTTTTGCCCGTGATGTAAGTAAAACTTTCTATACAACAAGTGATGGCTGACGTGGATGGACAGCAAGGACTCCCATTCGCCGAATACTGGCAGCATATTGATCCTAAGCGTGGTATTCCATGGAGAACAAGGCTTCTTTCTGCTGCATTCTGTGTTCTTTACGGCTTGATTTACGTCGCAAGCACAACAGCCTTCAACTCAATTATCAACGCAGCTTGCTTGATGCTGAATGTTTCATACGTTATCCCTCAGGGCGTTTTACTTACCCAAGGTCGCGATAAGTTGCCACGACGCGCCTTCAACCTCGGTAGACTTGGCTATGCGGTTAATCTGTATTCAGTTGTATTCATGATTGTTATTGGTGTTGTGTTCTGCCTTCCACAGACCAATCCAACAACTGCCGGCTCCATGAACTAGTAAGTAGTCCTTGACAAATCTCATCCCCCCAGCTTATAGCTGACTTGAAGCTTCAAGTAACGCCCCCGTCGTTGTTGGTCTCTTCACCGTCATTTGCCTTCTGTGGATTGAGCGACGATCCAAACTTAATGGCCCTCACATTGACTGGGACTTACTCAACGAGGCTAATGAGGAGGAATGATCAATATCTCCGAGTCCTAAAGAATGGCGAGTCGAGGAAGTAGATGACAAAAGGGACTATTCGTGTCACTATGTAGTATATATGATCCTGCCTTCTTTGCGATTATCTCCGTTCATGTCACCTGTATGTAGAGTCATTATGAACCCTGCAAAAAGCAACTCATCTTGTTGAAAGTATACACATTTTGACTTTGGTTCGCCAAATAACATTTCATCATAACGGAGGGTTTAAGCAAGTTTGAAATCACTGAATGCAGTCTACCCTCGTGGTATTCTGCTTCGATATTCTCTTTCATCTTCATTGGATTCTTTGCAGGGATGACATGAGTAGGTCATTGCCGGCTAGAGCTACTAAAAGGGGGTGTTTCTTACTACCCAATTAGGCAGTAAGAAGTACATCGATAACCCTTAGTCGGTAGTATTAATACCCCTCTTCTCCTCAGCCCTCGTAGCATATCTTCTCCATTTCGGGTTAAGAAGGTAGATAGGGATTCCCAGGATGAAAATAGCCCCGAAGATGCCAGCCAGTACCCCAAAGGTCCATGTGTAACCTCCGTGTTGCACCATGTCCGTTAGTCCGTAAGCAACACCAAATGACACAATGTTCTTTGTTCCAATAACCATGACAAGAGCTGGTCCTGGATGCTTAGGACTAGCCTCAGCAGCGAACGTGGTTGTGACAATGAGAACACTGGTAAATGTCACTTGGAAGAGCGTCCAACTAACCAGGATTCCCCAGTACGAACCGCCACCTTCGAATGCCGCTGTTGCCATGAACCCGTATAGGACAAGCATTGAAAATCCGAGGATAGCAACAGGCATCAAGACGATCAGTCTGTGCTCCGGCTTGTGAATCCCATGATTCCGTCTGGCCATCCATATAATGAAGGGTTCGCCCAGCAAGGTACAGTATGCAGCACCGAGCAAACCGCCGATGATACCCCCAAGATTGATGAGTCCAATGTCTTTTGGATCCCATCCATATTGCTGAAGAACGGCATCGTAGGTAAGTGAGACATCCACCACGCAAGCGAGGGTGATTGAGCTAGCAAGAACAGTGAAGAGAATAGCAGGAGAGGTCATGCTCTGAGCCATACGCAGCAAAGATAACAACATGATCTGTCCCGGGGTCTTATGGGAACTGCCCCATGGTTTCAACATCTGAGTATAACTCTTCAGTGGCACGCAAGCCTCGTCTCCTCGCTGATCTTCAATACCATGGCGCTCGAGATACTCCTGAGCCTCGCTGTCTGGAACGACATGCGTGACCCCAAAGTCATCTGTCATGACAGCCCTTCCATCGAGACTGACAACTGGTCTTTGAAATCGAGTTTCGAAACCGAACAGACAGGCTAGGACCAGACCCACTCCAACCAGTATAGCGAATACCCAGTAGTACCATCGCCAGCCAAGAGCTGCAGCTTCATAACTGCTGGTCAAGCCCATCGTACTACTGAGGACATTCTGGACGGTCCAGTATAAGCCAAATACGCGCCCACGCTCATGGAGAAACGTAACCTCGGTAAGCATCAGCGGTAGCAGAGACTCGGAAGCACCAGTTGCTATGCCTTGCATGACACGGCTCGCTAGATGGCCATTGTAACTGTTTTGGGCCCCTGAGCCTATCGTGGCGGCGAGAAGGACAACGGTCGAGATTAAGAAGACTGGACGCCGGCCATATGCTAGTGCTACTGGAAGGATAATAAAATTGCCTTTTACATGTTAATACATATCAGCTGCTCATCTTCGCAAAGGTTGATGTTATCTTACCGAGGCCAACACAAAGAGATGGCAGAGTAAGGAGAAATGCAATTTCAGATGGCCCATATCCCTGTGGACCGTAGAGTTGGAAGAAAATCCCCAAGATTGGTCCCAGGCCACCAATCAAGGCCAAGCCCATGATAGCTCATGGAAATGTTAGTCTGACCATTAAGATATCCAGAGGGTTGTATTGGTTTACTTACAGAACCAGCAACATGTCCCAATCACTGCCCATTTCTGCCACGGCCTCCAGTTAAGAGGGTCGTTGGGGTTACTCGAAGGAACGGGAAGACGTCTGATATTCCCATGGGCATCTACGAGAAGCGCATTTCCTTCTGCATGTCCCGATGGTGCATTTGAACCTTTAACTGGCTCCTCGGTGTGCTCCGCGTATTCATTCTTGGCGGCCATGTCGTTCCCCGATATCGCGGATTATAGAACAGTTTGGAGATAGGGAGCGTCGAATCTCGAGAGAAGGTATCCGAGAATCTTCCATGACTTGATCTGGCATCTGTCGAATACGCAGTATATATGCAAGCCCGATCAAGTATGATAGGCGGGAGGATGTGGACAACCCGATCCTAAGATGCGGGGAAGCACACTTCTCATCCATTACGGCCAAGTCAGGTTCTTACGAAAGTCAACTTGCTGATCCGGAAACTTCAGATACACCTCGTTTGAAAGGCTGTCGAATCATTGAATACGACGGATCCGAACCGAATAACGGGCCGGGAAAGTGGAGCCGACAAAACAACCGAAGTGCTTAAATTCTTAGAAACGCGGGGTACGATGATTTACCGTGGCTCTTTAACAGAAGGTGTGCGTTATCTAGGGTTACTTGAAACTGTTTAAGGTCAGGGTGCAATACTCGGACTACAACGCTGAGCTGGTGGTTATTTGGCTTGAGATCTCGGCTCGGGAAGGAGGAAAGCGCCTAATAGAAAGAGTCACGGAGGTAGCTATATTAAGTCGACGTCATGACATCTATTACTGTCAATCAGCGGATGGCAATCAGTATTACCATACACTTCCTCCAAAATATTGCGATCTTCCCCCAAAAGTTCACGATGGCTTTGCATAACTCTAGTTCCACCGTTGAGGCGAGACTTGCCGCCGTGGAGAAGCTAGCACAACGAGTAAGAAACGCGGCAATGCTATCCAAACCTACTCATTGATATAATCAGGCCTACGATCGAGGCGAGGTCGAGAATGTGTTCAGCAAGTACATGCATCTTCACAATGTGTTCCAGGACGAACAGATCAAGGCTCTGTGGGTTAAGCGAGGTACCCCTGGGATCCACGCACAATACACCAACGTCGGAGTGTACACCGACTACGACAGCATTATGGCCTACCACAGCGACCGACCCTCACCTCCCGGAAAACTTATTCTACACGAGACAACCACTCCGTTGATCGAAGTTGCAGGTGATGGTGAAACTGCAAAGGGGTTTTGGTTAATGGCTGGAGTTGAAAGTGGCTTGGCTGACCCCAAGAACGTGGGGACCATGCCAGAGTTTCTCTACGAACCTGAGGATAAGAACGTTGATGGCAAACGAGTCTGGACTCACTGGGTCTGGTGCCACTATGCACTGGACCTTTTGAGACAGGATGGCCAGTGGAAGATCTGGCACTTCCGGTGTCTTGAAGTGACTCGTGCCCCATTCAGTGAGAACTGGATCACGTTTGCAAAGAAGAACCAACTGGCCTTTGATAAGGTAAAGAATTGATTTTTCGTTCAATTGTACCTGACGGGATCTGATATTAGAGCAGGACCTTGCGTACTTTGGAAATGACGGCAAAGCTGTCTTTATGCCGACGCCAGATGCCAAGCCAGAAAAGGTCAGTTATGCGAATCTCGATTAGATAAGTGAACTAACCGTTCTCATGTGATATCAGAAGGCAGACGTGTATGGTCCAGATCGAGCGCGACAATTGGATGTTCCTCTCCCATCCGCTTATGAAACGTTTTCTGAGACGCACGAATATTAACGTCAGTGCTTTGGTTACAAACCTTGTTGATGGCAGCCTATTTCCTCTCGTACAAAGATTGCGAAGTCCTTACCGTGTAATTACGCCAATAGTTAAAATAGGAAATATACAAACCCTACCTCTTCCACAATTGTTTAACAGCCAGGTCAGATTTAATGAAAATAGCTACAGACTTCATGGAAGTTTGACTCGTGCGCCCTGTATCATGGCAGGTTGGGTGCATCAGAAGAGCACGACATGCCTAATGAGGTTAGACAAGATAACAAGCAGTCTAGCCTGGTCAGCACTGGCGGAATGCCATCGTGGCTTCACGCGGAGCCAATAGATAGCCTTGGAGCTATCTCCCCAGCTGCCCCGATCCTTCGGCTTCCGACCAAGGCCAGGCAGATTTTCAAGCCACCAGGATGGCACCGTTGAAAAACTGAAACCTCGACAGCCCCATCTCCCCAGCTCCCAAACCTTCTCCGCGCACCGCTGAGCTCGGCCAAATCCACTGCAGCTTTCACCACCGCCCAAATGCCAGCTCAATCGCACGAGCGACCGAGATGTTCTCTGACTCTCAGCTAGAACGGCTGGCACTGCTGGAGAGGGTCTTTTCGTCAATCAGCCTCGTGGCTGTACTGTTGATTTTCGTCACGTACGGAGGCATACCGAGGCTGCGCAATCCTCGGAATACGTTTGTTGTGTTTGCTAGTATCGCGAATCTGGGCGCTAGCATTGGGACGGTTATTTCACGCGATGGATTAGCTCGGGGTGAAGATTCGGCACTTTGCAGGGCCCAGAGCTTCTTGGTACACATGCAAGTAATCTCTGTGTCTCGGTGACCACTCCCCATATATCCTAACCTTGGATTTAGATTTATGCAGTCTGATGCGTGGTGGTCTCTCGGCATGTCGGTGAACACTTTTAGGATTGTCTTCTTCCAATCGAATCCGCACACGTTCAACAAGTGGCTTTATTCGCTGATTTGCTTCGGAGGACCATTTATATCAGGGTTTACCCTGTTTTTCATCTCGACTCCAGCGCGTGGTCCCGTCTATGGAGCGACAGCTGTAAGTCGTGAATAAGCCGAAGTCTTGACGATATACTGATGACAGACCAGACATGGTGTTGGATCCGAGAATCTTGGGTCAGCATACGACTCTTCACTTCATACCTCTTTGTATGGATCTGCATCGCCACTTCAATCGCTTTAAACACAGCTGTTGGCTTTCGCCTCTTTCGAGCGAGAAACGAAGCTCGAGGTATTTTGAACTCGCGCATTCAAACCACAGTAACCGATCACCAAATAGTACAGCGACCGTCCTTAAAATGGCAATACATTTCAGCTAACCAATAACAGTTAACAGAAACAAATACCGACACCGATGTCCAAGGAGGCAAAGATATACCCGATGCTGCCGTGTCTGATTCTCAGAAATTAGCATCCAATGCCACGACCGTGCAGCCGATTTCTGCCAGTAAAAAGCAACAATCTTCGTCATCGGCCACGGGCAGCACCAAGTCCAAGTTTTGGCTCAGAGACCCTGTCAAACGGGCATACCTCTTCACAACCTTTATGTTCACGCTGAGCGTCCTCGTTACATGGGTACCGGCCAGCATTACACGTATCCAGAGTCTACTTAACGGTGATGTTCCATACTCATACCAAGTTGCCATAGCGGCCGTCATGCCTCTGCAAGGTCTGTGGAACGCTCTGATCTTCTTTACAACTAGTCGGAATGTCCTCAAGAACGTGATAAGGGAGAAATGGGGCCAGCGGGTATCAAAGTCTACAAAGATAGACAGCAGCTTGGGAGAAAGAGAACCTACTGAGCAGCTAAGGGTCAGTGGGCAGACAGATGCAACGGATTGGGGAAGTGATGTTGAGCTCCGCCGCCTGGCGAGGTGACTTTTGATTGTGATAGGTAAATAACTTGTGTAAAGTAAAAGGCCAGACTCTGTCGTAGTAAAGTGGTTCATACAACGCCATATCATTCGTCACTTGTGTTCGCAGCCTAAGCTTAATCTTATAGTCGGCAGCCATCCCCCTTATTGCAGCTGAATGATAAGGCGTTTTTAGGGAACATTTCAGCTTATGGTTGCCCAGCTGGATCAAGTACACTCGCCTGATATCAATGAGGACCGCCTCGGAATCAGTATTGCCCAAAGTGGCGACAAGGATTCAAAAGTCGAGGGTATGTCTACGATCAATGTCAAAAGACCAGATGGTCATCACTTGACTACAGGTGAGATTCGTCTCTCAACAGAGGCATTGCTGGCTACATCCTCTTCGCAGGAACCTATGTCTTCTTATCCGAAGCTTTGAATCCTAACCCCAAGAACTCACGTCGTATACCCTCAGCTATACTTGGTGCAGTGAGTGCTGTTGCACTTGTTGCCGCAGATCACCTGTTTAGAACAATGCCCCTCGAGAACCCATTCATCTCTGCCCTCCGCAAGATCACCAGTATTGCGACTGTTCTTTTCAACTGTGTATTCTCTAGCCCGGCTCAGAGGTTCTTTGACAGGTACCAATCGCTGAATGTCCTTACGGTTGCCGACCCTAGAAAGATCGGGGCCATTTTCGACATGGTTGTTGTGGCACCTGCCGCCTTCTTTATATTCTATCACTTCCAGGAGCTCAGTGAGAAGCCTGAAAGTAGAGATAGGACACTCGCTATCATGGAGTAGTCATCTCGTTTGTTAACTTGCTTTGCGCGGGCGTTTTATACCGTTGCTGTCAACACGCCTGACCCATACACTAAGGGTGGAGCAGCCGGCTCTATGTCAGCATGTCACGTTTTCTCTGCTACTTTGGAGTCCATTTGCTCTGTAATGATGTGGGATTAAACGGGTTTGGTCTTGAGAACAGAGACCGCCTTGCTTTGGGGATGGTGCCTTGTGAGCTCCCGAGCATGAAGAACATTTCGCCAATTTACTCTGTCCATATCTAGCCCTGATGGTGATGCTAATTGATTTTGTTTTGAGTGTCTCCCATGGAATGCCTTCGCTTGGTGCCAAGTTACGGGCAGAATCCAGTTTCTCTAATAACAACAATGACAATGCTGACTTCATGTCAAGCTGCACTAAGTCCCCACTGCTGGTTTAGGCTCTCAACCATAAGTCTCAACTGTAAATAAGTGTCAATGGCTCATTCTTTGTGACGGTCGTGACTCGTGAGTACCAAGCGTTCATGGCTTGACGTCCAGTTGTTCTGAGACTTCGAGATTGACATACCGGCCGGCACGTCTCTGAGCCCTGGTTCTATATAATCTTTTCACTCACATATTGATAAGAGCAGCATGGCTGCCTAAGAGGTGAATTTGGACCTTCCTTATCCAGTATGGAATGTTGTCGGCCTCTGCTGCCTAAATCATGAAAGGTCCGCCCTGTTCCAGAAATGATCGACGATGTTGTTAACCTCGGTGAGGGCCTGAGATACTCCTCCACCAGAGAATGGCATACGAAGCTTCAGCTCTAACGACTGCTGCAATTTAGAAATGAGAAGAGATCCTGAACGGAATATGTGAGCGCACCGAGGATGTTGCATCCACGATCAAGCAGTTGCCTGCGGGCACGGTTCCCAGCCAGATACAATCTGTCATTGGATAGACTTCCAAGGAATTTGAAGAGGCAACGAAGCAGGAAATCGTGGCTGCTGCCGAGTACAAACCCGTTAACCGGTCCTCGCTCGTAAGTCCGTACGTGGAGAGCCTCTATTATGTTGACAATTCATTACGGACGCAAGGATTAGGCTGAGAGGTCTTCGCGAGCGTGAAGCTTCCATACAAGGCTGACACGTGTTATGATGGTGCAAGATCATCCTTGGTCTTTGGTAGCATGCCTATTTACGGAGATGTGTTTGGAGGAAACTTGTCAAGTTTTTTTCTTTAAGTACTAAGGGAATAGCATTAGTTTGATACAACACTCTTGTGTTTGTATTTTAAGGACATACTGTTCTACTTTTTTGATTGTTCTCGGCACTACCTTTCTCTTATATTACTTTTGATCTTTGTTTCGTGTAGGTAATATGTTCCATTGCACGAACCCCAGCAGTGCTATTCGTTGACACTCGACAATCGCACCACCATTCTATTTAGCTCAATTCGCCATGCTTTTCCCACACGTACTGGAATACATACCGCCTAACCTAAAGTTCGCTGGAGAGCAGCTTCCCGGAAAAGACCGCCCTCATGCAGTACGTTTAGTGTGATTCACCTTACATGCTGCCTGAAAGCTGAATCGGGAGCTTCCTGATTCAGTAAATGCCTTTTCTACTTCGACTGCCCGTGGGGAAACAACTCCGCCCGTTTCAGAATAGATCTACAATCCTGTCTGCCTCGGTGAGTCTCTAAAGTCCAACTTGATAAGGTTGACAGGAGATTACAGGGGTAATGGTTTAGATTCTGTTTCTCATTGGCTCGCAAAGGTTGCTTCCGAAAAGCATTAACTGAAGCTAAGATATTTCCAGGTAAATTAAGCGAGGGCTGAAGCAGTACGACGATCCCTTCTCCTGCCTTACACATGGTCCCATCATTAATCCATGTCCATGAACTGAAGTACCATTTTGACTTCTCATAAGGCCCCAAACGGTCGTTTCACGTTGCATGTAAAGAATAGAAGATTCTCGGGTTCTATCATTTTCCCGATTGACCCTCCCGAGCTTTCCGTCTGAAGATGGCGGAAACAGCTTCTGATTGGTCCATCATCGTGATAGATCTAGAGGGTATAGGGTGAGATCGTCCAAAGTTGCAGGTAGCTAAAGAATGTCATAGTTAATCATTCGCACAACATATGGGTCAACGCTCCTTTAGAAATCGTAAGAAGAATTCCGCATGCGGAATCAGAAGAGTTTATATTGAAGTCATGGACTGTATAAGGCGGAAGAGTTTCTTGCCATATTGTAAACAAATAAGTCTTCTATCATTCCTCAGCCTCCGAACTCCCTCTTCCATCAACCGACCTTTTACTCCTGTTTTGAGTCATTGACGCAAGAATGCCTCGACTTCCACCTCTTGATAAGCTGCCTCTTGCGGCGCGCAAGAACCGTAAGTCAAAGTCTTTGCGGAATGAGGTTTAATATTAATTAATAGTTTATAGTCCGGGATGAATGGCAGAACAAACTGGCAGACTTCGAAGAGCAGCTCTCGAAAGCCATGGGTGTTGATTGGAAGATTGATATTGACGCTCTTGCTGTCGTGCCTTATGGTGCAGAAGGCTCTTGGGCCCGTGAGAGCCCAGGCTCGATGATTGCAAAGTAAGCCAACATTCGGTTCTTACAGCCAGATACACTTGCTCACAAAGTCAGCTATGTCGAGGAGGCCATCAAGGAACTCGAAAGGAACCCCAAGTATCACGATGAAATTAATAAGCTGGCCTCGGCTCATGTCCTCACCATGGACGTGGATGAGGAAGAAACGTTTGATGCATGCGGAGCCAAGTTCACAAGCGACGGGAAGCTCGCCATAGTCTTCGGCGCCGACAGACTCGGCTCCAACACTGGCGATGCCTTTTGGCATAAGAACCTGGAGAAGGGTATCAGCCTGGCCCCTTCTACGGATGCGCTGAGCTTTTATGCCCGCAAAGGTATCCGTGAAGACTACGAGCCGGACATTGCGGACGTAGAGTCTGAACTAAAGGATATTATCAAGAAGGATCTTACCCTAGTCCCCAACTTTGAGGAGACCTACGAGAAGCTGAAGCTGACCAAGGAGGGCACTGACTTTGACCAATACCTTGGCGCCTTTATACTCAACTATTTCCGTGGCTTGGTCAGTACATTGAAGTGGCGCAAGTTTGACAGCGATGATATGCTGCAGGAGGCGCTGAGTGAGGCTTTGGAGAAAGGAGAAGTGCATTTCCGTATCCTTGACAAAGTTGAGGGCAGTAGTGGAGAGGCAGCTATTGAAGATGGCATACTCTATTTGCAGGTAAAACGCCTCTGTCCGTCAACGTCATAGATTCACGCTAATACCCAGCAGACCTCACCCGACAAGTGGGGATCAAACATTGACGATATCTCCAACAACATTATGGATCTGCTCTAAAGGGTCAAGGCACAAAGTTCTGTAGTTTCTTGTGGCAACTTGTTTGTGCAAAACTTGCCTAGGCCTCGGGCAGCAAGAAAAACATAGCACTTGGAAAGAAAATAGTGAAATGAACTTAGTAAAAGGTGCCCTAAGCCTAGGCTTAAGTTACCTAGGTCTTTTTGTCATTTAGGATCAAGGTACGGAGTACTGAGTTTTCTTTCCTCCCCTAGCCAGGCTCTTAGCATCATGTAGATTCGGTGGCGACCGAGCCTTTGAATGGATGACGATGTGTTTCAATCGGTATCTAAGACAAGGGCTCGATCGGAAAATCCGGGCCAATTGCGATACTGTGATTGTGTATTAATAGAGGCTGCTCAGCTGCTGAAGATTTTGCTGTCTGCTTGTTTAATGAAATGTCACTAGCTGGTGAACTATTGCTGAGACTGTTGATTGGCGTTGGTCGCGGTCTCATCTTTCAAAACGGCAAATTGTGGGTAGCCCCTGGTGCTAGTCAGGTCAGCCGTTGAACTTGCTTCTAGACTTGTGTAGATGGCGATTCATCTCATTTCGGATTTCCCAGAGTAGCTAATCGACGATGGAAATCTCTATCTGTAAGGCTGTGTGTAAAGAATCTCTATGAGAATGTCTCAGTTCAGCTGAGAATGTCTCACAGAAACATCAAGCATTCAGGTCTCGAGCAACAATAACATATCAGACGCCGTCATGCATATTCCCTCTCTTTTCTCGTCAGCTCTGCTGTTTTCAACCGCCCTCGCAGCGCCACAGCCAGATTACTCTGTAACAAGCGCGGCCAATCATGGCAAGGTTGCCAAGTATCAGAAGCAATGTCCTTTCAGCATTCCTCATGTCAAACCCCATAACCAGCGATATGAGCACACGATTAACTTCCCCAAGGGATGCGAAAGTGGTAAATTCATCAACTGGAAGACATACAAGGCCAATGGTGTCAATCTAGGAGCTTGGCTTGCCAAGGAAAAGACCCATGATCCAGTCTGGTGGAATTCGTTCGGTACCAAAGCCGCTGCTACTATCGATGAATGGGGCTTGTGCCAGGCTCTTGGAAAACAATGTGGCCCACTATTGTAGAAGCGTTATGAATCTTTCCTCAATACCTCTACCATCGATACACTTGCCAAGGTTGGGATCAACACCCTTCGCACCACTACCACCTATGCCGCTTGGGTCAAGGTCCCTGGTTCCGCATTCTACCATGGCAGACAACAGGACCATCTACGAAAGATTACTCAATATGCCATTGAACGATACAACATGCATATTATCATCGGTCTTCACTCCCTACCCGGGGGTGTGAATGACCTCGACATTGGCGAAGCTTTCGGGCATGACGGCTGGTTCTACAATTCTACCAATCTGGCCTGGAGCTTCAAGGCTGTTGACAAGGTTCTCGACTTTGTCAAAACCAGCGGCCATAAGAACGCCTTCACGATCGCTCCCCTCAACGAGGTCAGCGATAACCTGGCTGGTTTTGGCTCAGCAGCCGGTCTATCCGACAAAGCGAACAACTGGGTCCTCACCTACATGAACGGCGTTTTCCAGCGCGTCGAAGCCGTCGACAAGCGTATCCCCGTGATGCTCCAAGACAACTTCAAGGGTGCCGCCTTCTGGTCTCCGCTGTTTGACAAGAAGCGCAACCTTGTCATCGACTCTCGCGTCTATTACTTTGCCGCATCGGGTACCTACTCACAGTATGTCGCACCTGCTGTGTGCGGACAAGCAAAGTACCTGGCTGAGGAGACCAAGTTCCCTGTGTTTGTCGGTGAATGGTCTTTGCAGACTATGTACAACAACACCCTGTCGGTGCCCAGCCGCAAGAGACCATATTCGATACTCAGCGCTATGCCTGGCAGAAGTATGTGGCTGGTGGTGCTTTCTGGACAGCTGTGTCTTACTCCACTACGCCTGTGGATGGACAAGGTATCCAGAGGGATTACTGGAGTTATGTTGACCTGATCAGGGCTGGCGTTATTACTAAGGCTACAACTAAGAGCTATTGCTAAAAGGTTTTTGTATTAATCAGGCGGGATTCTGGTTGTTTGCTGACTCATTCATTTCCTGTAAATGCTTTTCCTTATCTTATACTTATCTACTATTATTTCGACTGAATCAGCCTGGGATAAATATTATATATAATGGTCTTATTACTGTGATCTGTCACGTATATATATGAAGCAGTCAGGGCACTGGATAGCTATTCAATGAGTGTTAAAGTCTTGATTCAACTTCTTACATTCTCCCTGTCGACTCTCCATTAAACTGCCTTAAGATACTTGTGTCTGCGTGCTCTATTTGTACGTGCACCCTCGGCGCCAGCTCAATTATTGTCCGCCCTAAGAAGACAGAGCTTTCTCGGCCTGTGGTCCTTCGGCTAGTTTGTTATCTAACTGTAGATTACGGAGTAGAGGCTCGGATATGACGGTTCGTAGACTGTTTCGTCTAAATTAAATGTTCGGTAATGAACGGGGATAAGAAGTGTGGGGATCGCCTTAGTAGGGTTACGTGATGTGGAAAAGGGTTACATTCCAGTGGTGGAAATATTAGCCCATTGTCTTATGACCACGGGAAGTGGGATTTGTCGGATATGTGTGCCGTTGCAGTCAGCACGAGAGACTTGTCCGATACTCAATCTCGGAGTTGATTGAGAATTTGAACGTGTCCAAACGAGTCGGACTCGATAAACACTTAATCGCTGCTAGAATACGCACTAGAACATTAACATACAGCCAGCTGAAAACACTACTGCCTTTTCCAAATAGCAAACAAACTATTGAACTTTAGACAAAGCTGTATTTAAGTCTAGATGCTCTTACTATCTCCTTAGTCCCTTTGACAGGTTAAGTGGTCCCTGGCTGGCTCGGAGATGTCTAACTAATTATGCACTAATAACCGAAGGCACTAACTTAACGACTCCAGCCTAACATTGTAAGCTTGTCACTTAGCTCACTCCTGAGCAATCTTCTCTGTATCTAACGGATAGAAATGTTCGAGAATGGAAATGCGGAGCTGGCATGTTCCGGTCTAGCCTTGCTTGAGGTCCTGTACCGAAGCTAGTAATGGAGGGTCTAAACCGCGATCATGGAACTATCTACATGCCAACAGGTTTAGTGGCTTTAGCCCGGTAGTGGTTGTAAGCCACATGCCGTGATCCGTCATCCATGTCAGACGGTATATATAAAAGCTACTCGATTTCCAGAGCAATGAAATGTTTAGCTACGATTTCTCAGTCACTATTGCTTCATTCATATCACAAGATGAGACTTGAAATCCTTTTTGCACCCGCACTTGCGGCTTTTGTTCGAGGTGCTGGCGTCACTGGCGCTGCCCAAGGCTTTGCCAAAGGTGTCACTGGTGGTGGCTCAGCCGCTGCTGTCACCCCTACGACAACTGCCCAGCTCGTGTCTTATCTCGGCGACTCCTCTGCCCGAGTTATCATTTTGGACCGGACCTTTGACTTCACTGGAACTGAAGGCACAACTAGTGCGACCGGCTGCGCTCCCTATGGCACGGCATCTGCCTGTCAGCTTGCCATCAACAAAGATAACTGGTGCACCAATTACCAGCCCAACGCGCCCAAGGTAAGTGCCAAGCTACTTTCTGTTGAGTTCCAAGCCATTCTAACCTCTCAACTCTATGACAGGTCAGCGTCAATTATGACAATGCTGCGTTGAACCCCATCCTCGTTGGGTCAAACAAGAGTCTCGTCGGTGTAGGAAGTAAGGGTATCATCAAGGGCAAGGGTCTTTACATTGCAAAGGGTGCCAAGAACGTCATTATCCAGAATATTCAGATTACCAACCTCAACCCTCAGTACGTCTGGGGAGGCGATGCTATTGCCCTTGATAACACGGATCTTGTTTGGATTGACCATGTTACTACGTCGCTTATCGGCCGGCAACACATTGTGCTTGGTAACAACCCAAGCAATCGAGTGACTATCTCGAACCACAAGCTCGACGGTGCTACCTCTTGGTCAGCCACGTGCAACGGCTACCACTACTGGGGCTTTTACTTCACAGGATCTTCTGATGTACGTGTCGCTCCTTTTCTTCTGTCCAACACGATGCTAACTTGAACAGACTGTTACATTCAAGAACAACTACATTTACAAGACCTCTGGCCGTGCCCCCAAGGTCGGTGGAAACACCCTTCTCCACGCCGTCAACAACTACTGGTACGATAACGCCGGACACGCCTTCGAAATCGGTGCTGGCGGCCAAGTCGTCGCTGAGGGCAACATCTTCCAGAACGTAGCTACACCACTCGAGGCATCAAGCTTCGCTGGCAAGCTCTTTTCCAGTCCCAGCACCTCCGCCAACGCCGTCTGCTCTTCCTACCTCGGCCACGTCTGCCAGGTCAACGGCTTTGGAAGCTCTGGCACTCTCTCAGGCAGCAACACCGACTTCCTGGTCAACTTTAGCGGCAAGAACGTTGCTTCCGCTGCTGCTTACTCCAGTATCACGGGCCTGTCGTCCAGCGCTGGCTTTGGTACCATTTAGGCTCATGGAAGATTAGGAAAGTCAAGGAATCGAGAGGCTGCTTTGACAAACCGGAGAAGGGATTCGTGTGTACATAGTTGTTGAGAAATATCAGTTGCATGTCAGGTTTGCGGTTGTTGATCGTCGCTACTAACTAGTGAGACAATAAAGTATTTGTTATTTTGATCTTGAAATATTGAGAGGCTCTGTCCACCGTGGAGCTGCAGATTTGTAGCATTCCGTCCCGGCAATCGCAGAGTAATAAAATATCCCCGTCCTTAGTTATAGTCCCAAAATCCAGATATCGCAAGCGTTGCCATAGTTACCACTGTCAAGAGTAGCATAGTACAACTGCGCCCATTCATCCTGTTTGCTGAGATTTCTCTAGTATCATCTCCTCCACTTGTTTTGGTAAAGTCCGGTTCCTTATGAATAAGCGCCACTGCCGGAACCCTTGTCACAACAAGGTTGTCTCCAAACCGTTCGCCCGTCTCCATATTCCGGATGACTGTTGCTAGAGGAGGAGGTTCTGTATAGGATAAAACCTCATGTCCGCTTATCGTGCGTGTCACGGGTACCGCAGTTGACGCGAATCTGAACCCGCATATCTCCGAGTATCCATACGTAGACAATGGACCAAGCACTGAGTAACAATTGCCATTGAAGATGAGTGTGTAATTCCTGGATGCATTAGTGATATGTCAGCATCAAAGAAATTGGGGAGCTTGCCTTGGGCAACATACGGCCAGTGTCTCAGAAGGTTCCAAGACCTGTATCCAAACGCTTGCCGGGTCCATCCGGAATGGCCGACCTGGCTCCCACCTATCAGGTACCATCGTTGATTCCGTTTTGGTGAGTTCCCCAGACATCTGCCCAATGCTTCCAGTTCCCCTCTCGTATTTCCCGGCCGTCGTCCAGTCGGAAGGGCAGTATAGGCCCGGGGAGTAGTAATGGTAAAAGCCAAGGTCGAAGGTCTTGGCATATGTTGCTGTGATCAGATGGTCGTATTGATCTCCGGATGGTATGCATTTCCCATACAGTTGCATTGTGCAGGTAGGGTTAGCCCAGGGATATTCGGGGTGGTTGCTATCATCAGCAAAGTAAAGGCGGTCTGTTTCAGTGGCACATGATGCTGGCGCCGTATAGGTTGTTGTCAACGGCCCAAAGTTAGTCATCCTCGCCGTACTAATCATTGTTACAGTGGGCTTCTTGTTGACAGGCTCCGAAGGTTTCTGGTAGAAAGAGTTTGGCAGTATGGTGGAATAAAGCCTGATTGTTTATATTGCTAGTATCAGGTGTGAACAACACCGGCAAAGTGATCAGTTAAGTACGGGTGTTGGCCTTCAAGATTACTAGGCATTTCACAATGCAAAGCTATGGATTCGGTGTCCTTCCTTATTTTATATGTCCAATTAGGTATCTTCTCATGGCCAAGACAGTGGCTGGAAGCAAAAGGATATCTGCTACCTGCTGCATTTGGCCTGGGTTGGTGTGGCACAGTTGAAGGGCAGTAGGCTGCGCCGCTAGAATCAGGTTTTAAAGTCGGGAATGCCATCCATGTGATCAATTTCCTCCAGCCATATTCATACAAGGATTAAGCTTAAACAGCTAGCAGTGCTTAGATCAGTGGCGTAAATATTATGTACTGTGTAGTAACTAAGTAATTAGACGTAGGGTAATAAATCCGTAGTCTTTCGATTATAGAAGTAATACCCTAAGAGCTTGGTTTCTTACATTAGTTATTAGCAATTGTATAGATAATTACTAACATTGTCTTGACCCTTTTATTTAAAACAGGTATCTCCACGCTATCCAAGCTATTTGCATTTAATGGGAGCGTAAGTCTAATCAGTGAGTTTTTGCTGACGATATTACCAAAGACCTAGTAAAGTTTTACTGTTAGTCGACCAAGATGATTAAGGTGAAATCAGAAGCTGTTGATGGCCAGATAAAGGGTATCACACATACTCGCCTTTCACAGTTTGATCTGGAAGTTACATTTAGTGCAATTAAGGTATAATAGATAACAGAGTATAGTGCTTTAGCCCATGTTTCAAGGATTATGCCGAGCATAGACCTAACGCCTAATGCTCACATCACGCAATTTACCCTTTTATAGGTATTGCCTTTGGCCCTTTATTATCTATATATAATTTCAAGGAACGTAGTAAACACAGTCAAGGAAGCGGCATTATAACTACTATAGGTTTCTCCTGGTTCTTTATTCCTTGCTTATAAAAGCAGCAATGTATCGGCGTTCTGGCACCACATTGTCGGAATACATCTCAGAAATTCCTCCACCAATGTTGATAATCCTATACAGGCGGAAGTGCTCAATATTCCGGTGGTACGTTGTTGACATAACCAGCAAGGAGTGTAATTTGAACAGGAGCGTCCTTGTCTGTAATTAATTACCAATATGCGACAGATCCCACTTCTATTCCCGCGCACGTTAATGCTAGTCACCTCGGACCGTTGAGGTTTGTTCGTATTATATAGTGAGGACGAATCCCTGCTGTTTCTATCCGCGCACCGAAAGATTCGAGTTCGCCTATTTAGGTCCACTCCTCCGAAACAACAAGTCATGGTTGTCTAGTTTGTTTCGGATATTATCCCCACCGACCCTCAGTCGTGCATTGATCAACGATCTGGGTGTCGATCTTCGGGCATTAGTCCGCCAATTACAATGGACGTCTGTTTGCTATCATGTGTTTTGCATTGATATATAAAGATCTCGACATGCCAAGCAAACTAGTCACCAATTGATCTAATCCGTCCAACAACATACTCTCAAAATGCCCTCTTCCAACCAGATCCTTTCCATCCTCGCGGCCATCGCCGTCTCCACTGCCAACGCCGCTATGGGCCCTGCCTTCAGCACAGGTCCTGTTGGCTCTGGCTCTTGGATCCGTGAGGCCACTTCAACTCTTGTTCTTCCTGATGTGCCTCAGGGCTCTACCGGTGTTGCCTCTCTTTGGGTTGGAATGGGCACTGACAAGGGCGACTTGATCCAGTCTATTGCAGACAACTGGCAGTCCGATGAGTGGAGCATCTTTGCTTACGCCCTCACCAAGACTGGAGATAACTCTCAGCTGCCTGTCCAAGATGAGCATCAGACTCCCGCCAAGAAGGGTGATCGTGTCACCATGCACTGTAGGAGACGTTTGACTCCCAGGCAGGATTACTAAACTGACCGCATGCAACAGACAAATATGATGCTTCAACTCAGGAGTATGTCCAGTACGTCTCCATCAACGGGCAGCAGGTCTCTACCCTCTCTACCTCCAAGGGCCACGAGGCCATGGGCTTCGGCAGCTCCGTTGAGTGCGGCGCCTCGGATTGTGGAACCATTGGTGCTCATCGTAAGTCGCGAAAGCAACCCGAGGATGATTACGTACTAACAATTCATTCAGAGTGGGTTGACACCAAGCTTATTCTTGATACTGCCGACCCCAACTACATCCAGACCTTTGGTAAGGGCGAGGGCGTTACTGGTGGGGAGATGACGACTAGCGATGGTGGCAAGACCTGGGTTATTAGCGATGTCAACATCCCATCGTTTACATTTTAAGTGCTTAAATACCATTACTTATATATATGAACAGCCATCAATACTTGCGATATCCTGTACACGTATATTCTCGGGCGATGAAGGAGCTAAGCGCCAGTAGCTAATAATAACTTCAGTCATGTATAGATAAGCGCTGGCTTTTGAGAAAAGACGTGATGATTGGCGAGTCATTGTTATGTAAGAGTGCGTGGCTTTCGCTTCCACTGGAATAATTGGTTGGTGCATTTCCTGCAACATCAGCCGCACCAGGCTGGCGCTTACGCAGCACAAACTAAGTGAAGAAACAGCTCAGCTTCCTTGGTACATCTTGCAATGCTCCATGAAGAATTGTAGGCGTCAACAAACCTCTTGACTCGTGATACACTCATCATGGTACGTCTACTTCCTGAGGCGATGCTCTAATAGTAATGCGGTGCCAATAGCCTCTCCGACAACTGTACCCGGACCCAGAAGCGGCCGAGAACCATGCCTCTCCTACCGTGATAGAGTAAGCAAATAACCAACCCGTATCAGCCAGACTAACTTTGTCAGTATAATTGCCGTCCCTGGCCTTGGTCCTCCAGTGAAAGGGTGGCGAAACATGCATTCGACACATGGAGAACTCCATCGGGTCAGAAGGGACGACTATGGCTGCAGCATGATCTTCCAGATCATATTCCCGATTCTCGGATCTTTTTATATCAGTACAACACGACTGCTGCATATGGTCAAGACCTGGATGACTTTCGCAGCAAGGCGGATAATCTGCTTGAAGCCATCAACATTGAGAGAAGAGATTGTCCTGACAGACCAATTCTGCTACTTGGTCATAGTATGGGGGGCTTGTTGATCAAACAAGCCCTGATTAATGCCCACAGTAACCCAGGTTACAGTGCTATCAAACATGATACCGCCGGCATAGTCTTTTTTGCAACACCGCATGAGCTCTCTACTCAGAAACTCGGTGAAATAGGTACAGCCATCGCCATAGAACTGAGGCATGGTATCCGAGACGATCTGGTTAGGACGTTGCAGGCTGGTAGCATCTTTTCCGAGCTCGAATCATGGAAGCACCAGGCTCTCCAGTATGATACTGTCTCCTTCTGGGGGTCATCCGATACCGTAGGTTACCTACAATCGACCTCACAGCATATGCTTACCTCCTCTTATTTCAGATAGTCACTCGCAATAACGTTAGTCTTGGATTACCTGGCGATGTTGCGAAGATTGTCGAACTAGACGCCAACCACAGAGGGATCTGCAAGTTTAGCAACTCCAAGAAAGACCAGTACAACTTCAAGATCGTGGTCGAGAACATTAAGCGTCTTTACGAATTAGCAATCGAGAATCCCCAGACGCAAGGTGCTTGGGATCCGGATACGTCAGGTGTTGAGACACCCCGTACTTCAGAAAATGACGGCCAGGACGAACGTCATGACATGTTGGAGGAGATCCAACGTGTCGCATTGAGTATGACCAATGAGACAGAGTGAGTATTGGAATCTGATTTACCGTTGAACTATCGGCTGATTAAGGATTGTAGGCAGCTGATAATGACCCCGAGTCAAGAGAGCCACCTCCAAGACGACGAAGTAATTGTTCAAGAATCTCTGACGTCGACTTCCGGCCATTCTACTACTAAAGACGCACCAGTATTTGCAAGGTCAGCTGTGCAGGACCTCCACATGGCAGACATCCCGGCAGTAGAGTCTCAAAACAAGCTTTATTCTCAAATGCCCTTTGAGTTGCTGATTTCGTGAGTTACGGCCACCGTGCTCCCCATTCACGCTTTCTAACTGTCCTATCCCGGAAAACAAGAGCCTATTTTACAAGGTATCCGATATCTCAACTATCAGAAACCCACCATTGTGCAAGAAGCAGTACTCTCCGCCCTGACCCTGTGTCCTCCTCGGAACGTAATCGCCAGCTACCCCCCGGGAACTGGCAGAACCACAGCACTAGCAATTGCTCTACTGTCGCGCATGGACTACCGTTCGACCACTCAGCCCCAAGCATTGGTTATGGTAGCGACTCAGTTGCTGGTACGCCAGACGGAGAAGTGCATCGAAGAAGTAGGCAGATTCTGCGAGGGTCTTGTTGTAGAGACTATCACCGCGTCGAGCAGGCCAACCGCAAAGGTTGAGGCAAATGTGATTATTGCTACACCCGGCACGCTTTTGGACTGCATTCGTCGCCGCTTGGTGGACATGTCTCAGGTGAGGTACCTTCTTATGGATGATGTCGGTCATGTCGTGGACATGAAAGGATCAAGTGACCAATGTTTAAGAGTCACGGCAGTCGCTCAAAAGTCACCGGAAACTGTCCAACTTCTGCTCTTTTCCGATCTAACGACGCCGGCCTCGAAGTTTTTAAATGTTATGCTCAGGTCTAATACTTTGGAGAAGTTTGAGTTGAAGGGCGTCGAGCTGAATGCCAACAAGATCGTTCACCTCGTCTTCAGATGTAGCGGGGAGCAGCAGAAGCTTGAGATCATTTGCAAGCTTCCTGGTGTCGTGACGACGAGTGTGCTGATCATATTTGTCCAGGCAAGTGATATAACTCTGCTTCTCAAGGTGTGAGATTAACTCATCGTCCTGCAGACGAAGGCTTCTGCTTCGCATATGCATCTTGCACTTGCAGCTGAAGGCCACGCCGTAGCCAATTTGTTCGAAGCAGACAATAGTCGAGATACGGAAGCGCTATTGAAGAGGTTTCAAAGTGGAGAGTTCAAGGTCCTTATCACAAAAGATTACAAAACCCGGGGCCTTGATCTTCCCTCTAGCTCCATGGTCATCAACTACAATACCCCGGATGCCGACGCCTGCCGGTACCTTCGGCAAGTTAGTCGCGCAGGCAAAGTTGGTCGCTCTGGGTTCGCGGTGAATCTGGTAAGCAACGAGAAGGAGTTTGAGTCTCTTCAGTCAGTTGCAACATCTCAGTGCCTCAATCTCCACGAGCTTAAATCGGACGACTGGGACGCAGTTGAGACTTTCTTGAGAGACTGCGCTAGATCTCGGTGATTCCGATCATGCACATTTCTCTACGCTTCAGATAATGGATATAGCTCGATTTGCTATAATTTGTGATAGTGGTTAGCTACAGATTGTGAGAACCATATTCATAACAGATAGTTGATTCTTCAGAGACATGAGTGCATAGCTTTAGCGTGACCCATTTTGGTACTGGCCTATCAATGCTGTGTGACCAGCAGCCCAAGGTCTAAAATTACTGAGCTATTGATTCACTTCTGCATCTGTGATTGGCTGCATCGGAAATTTGCTGCCATTGGAGAACCGCCAAGTGAATGCACTGCCTCACGTGAATCGGGTTTTGCTGACGCGCGAGGCCTCACAAATTCTGCTTATCTAGATTCTCTCTAAAACTCATGAAGCCCAGGTCTCTTGGCAGTTTTTCACTCCCGCTTGCAAGTGGCTAACCAATTCCGGAGTTATGGGCGGCTCGGACGAAGAGAAGGAGAAGGAGAAGGAGAAAGAGCGCAAGAGGGATATAGTGGGAGACTTTCTGTATGCGTCATTTATTCGTCAGCAGCACCTCGATCTGCTCCGCGATCCTTCCCACTAGACCCTAGTTCGACCGCTGACGTTTTCTCTTGTAGGAAAAAGAACTTGAACAAAGGCGAAATAGCATTGAAGCATGCAGTGGGTCTCGGCAGTCAGCCAAATGTCGTCCCCGTAACTGAACCCGTCGTCGACGGACCACGTCGCCCTGTGGAGGTTGGATGGCATCCTGTCGGCGGATTTGCCGGAAAGTGGTTTGCGGAAGAGACGGGACTGGGAAAGATGATCACGGAGAAGATTAACAAGTATCCTGACCCGACGCAGCATTGGGCTGTTCTCGTTGGCGACTATGCTCATCAGCTATGGATGGTGAGTCTGAGCAGCAGTCACTTGGGGTGACATCGAGGCTCATGCAGAACAGGACGAGAACTTTGATGTGATTTATACGAATGCAAAGATCGAGCGAGACGAGTGGCGGACATTTCCGGTTGGAGAGACGCGCTTCAATGATGATGCATTAAGGCGAGCTGGTGAGTATAAGTCTCGTTTGACCTCAGCCAGCGCTTGGGGCATGGCATACTGATACTACGACAATAGGCGAATCAGTGATCCAAAGTATTAGAGAGAGGCAGCCCACTTACAACCTCATTACCAACAATTGCCAGACGTACGTCCTCCAGCTCCTCGACGCCATCAAGGTAGGCGTGAATAAAGAGTTCGGCACTACCCTGGCTGTCTACGAGAGAGTTTTCGGACCAGGCAAGATAAAGGATCTCTTTGAAGGCCAAGAGAAACCAGAGGATCAGCAACAGCACCAGATTGAACAAGGAGGAGAGCCTGGAGTAGAGCCAGGAACGCAGCAACCAATGCATCCAGGCAGATCGGATACAGTCAACCTGGCGCAAGATGTCATGAACCAGAATACTAATCAACTAGACACCGAAAGGGAAATGGAGAGGCATGAGGACGAGAAGGAAGACAAGGAGAAGAAGAAGAAGGGATTTTTCTCGCGGTTTAAGCGAAGTAATAGTTAGTTTTAGATATACCTTAGGTGAAAAAAAACAATGGTTAACATTCTTATATATGACTTTGGAGGATAATCTAGTAGTACTCTCTCTTATCGTAACGGGATTTACATAGAAGCTGAGAGCTTAAATCAGCAGATAGAACTTAGTTATGACTATTAAACATTCCACAATTTCCATTCCTCAGAAACATCCCCGCATCCGCTGCGATAGTTTGACCGTTCACGCCAAGGACAGCCTGGCCAGTATAATCGCCGAAGGCGCAGGTAGCATGGCTCGATACTATGAGTAGACATTGCCGCCCAGCCTGGTTGTTTGGGTTGAACTCTGACATAGCGCAAAGTGGTAGCGCAGCACACCCATGACAGCAAGCCAGTGCAGTAGCAGCGGAACTACTGTAAGCTTGGTAGTATCCCTGAGCATAGGGTACTGTGGCTGATTGGATACCGAAAGTGTTATCACTGCCGGCTATGTTATTCGCAAAGCCGTTGGTGTTGTCAACACATTGGGCATAGACGGTTGTAGTGTAAGTCGGAACAACGACAGTGTTGATAGATGTGCTGAAGGTCCTGAGACTGTTAGAACTGGCAAATTAAGATTATCCCATGTTCAAGACAACTTACGTAGTTGTGGATGTCGTGACAAATGTTGATGGAACTGTACTGGTAGTCCATGATGTTGACAAGGCATCAGGGGTACTGAGCCAAGAGGTTGAAGTCAACGTCTTGGTAGTTGATATCGTTGTTGTCATCGGGTCTCGCGTGACGAATTGAGCCTTTGTAGCTGTACGAATGACTGTTGAGCGTACCCAGGATGTCACAGTGGTAAGACAATTCACTTGTTTGGGGTACGCCTTGGGCGCTCGCTTGCTCTTCAAGACCGGAGGAGAAGCAGCACCTCGAATAGCATGGCGTTTCTTCTTCTTGGAGGCGCTATTAGGCCGGCTTGAAAAGATAGGGACAAAGCCTGATGGAGTTGAGATTGTCGATGAGCCGGGTAAGGTTAAGGTCGAGGTTGAATCAGTCGACGTTGACGATGTGGTGATAGATGTCGGGGTAGAAGTGATGACACTAGTCGTGACAGTTGTGCTTGTAACGACATCCTTAATTTGAAATGTTAGAGGAGACCCTAGGGACTAAATCAATTAACCCAACTTAGGACAGCACTTGTACTTACGGTTGACTGAGGAATACTAATAGTAGTAGTAGTAGTAGTCCTAAAGAAGGGCTTGAAGGAAGTCTCGTTTAGAGGAACAACCACTATAACACTAGTACAGGGTTAGACGGGTAAATTATCCAAGACTTGGAATTGCTTACGGCGTCCTGTTGACAATTACCTGTAATTTGCCTGTAACTGTACGGGTCTGGGTAACAGTTGGGACTGCTTTACCAAGCGGAGCTGTTGCTACTATTGTAACACAGCTCTCATGCCGTTTTACCCGCTATCGGGAATAGCCTAGTTTCTCAACGCTTGTACAGTAGTGTCAAATTGAAAAGTGCATCCGGCTGCTGCAAATGAACAAAATTGCCATGTTCAATAGAGGGCAGGGCATTTAGAACAGTCGACCGGAAACCATATACGACTCGCGTTACCGAGGGTTCGGTTAGTTCAAAAACGGTTAACACGTTCAGAGTGCCGACAGGAATGCTCCGTTTGTATTTCCTATCAATGCATGGTCCTTACCCTTATCTCCATAGTGAATCCCTTCTCGGGACAGGTTGTTCCGTGCCCAAGTTGGAAACGTGAAGGCTAGTACTAATTTAGAAAGGCGTTGAATCTCTTGCTTTTAATAAGACACACAAACTCGCTTTATAATTTATTTCATAATGCTTAGGGAAGCGGTCAAGACTAGACATTACCACCTGTCTCAAACTCCAATCGCAGTTATGAACGTCCAGTCATGCCAATCGCCAGAACTTGCTGCCCAAGTGGCATCCCTTCCTCCACCACCGCAACTCCTCCTCTTCGGAGACTCCATCACCCAGGGCGCCTTCTCACTCCAGAACGAGCTGGCGAGACGGTATGTTCGACGGCTCGATGTACTCAACCGGGGCTTTGGCGGATACAACACAAACTCAGCTTTGACACTGCTGCCGTCATTCTTCCCAGCAGTGGCACCTTCGAGAACTGTTCCTCGCGTCGCTGCTATGACAGTTCATTTTGGCGCCAACGACTCTTGCAGCCCTGGTGAGCCTCAGCATTGCGACCTCGACACCTTCAAAACAAACGTCAGGCGCATTCTGAACTGGGAGGGTGTCAGGCTTCACAAGACCAAAGTACTCCTTGTGACACCGTCTCCAGTGGAAGAGTATCGGCTGCCACATGATGGGAAGGGCAGGGCAAAGCGAGTGGCGATGTATGCAGACGCGATTCGGGAGATTGGGAAGCAGGAAAACGTACCCGTTGTGGACCTTTGGATTGCAATGATGCGCACTGCTAATCGGGCAGATACTGCTGTTGATGGAATATTGCCTGGATCTTCAAAGACAGTCCCCAGCATGGAGCTTGGGCGACTCTTCTACGATGGTCTTCACCTGAACGAGGAAGGGTATAGGATCTATATAGAAGAGCTTTTGCGTGTTCTTGAAGCGGAAGTTCCCGAATGTCAGATAGAAGGTACCGACGAGTGGTATCCCGAGTGGGTTAGGTTTCACCCCCCCCGGCAACATTGAGTGTAATTAAAGACGAAGCCTGACTTGCTTCAAAGAGGCGGCGAGACGAGTGAGACACTGTTTACCATGCAGGAGGATATCCCAGGAGCTGTACAGGAACATTTTTAGTTTGCGATGGTAATATGAGGCATAAACAGAGAATAGCCAGTGGGGATATTACGTTGAGAGTGTTTGATGCTATAGCATAGAATTGACTGATAGCTAAAGACGGTACATAGAATAAAGTCAATATATTACATCAGCTGCCGCAAGTCCAATCCACAAGCCGCGTCGTATTCTGCTTTGTTCTTTATCACTTGTGAAGCCGCAGAATTTGGCAATATCGCCCATTGACGACGCTGTAAAGAGCTAGACTACATAGGAATCATCCTAGTTTGAGCGATGAGAGGAGGCTCGACGACGGGCAGCAGTCGAGACAGCCTTTGCGCTTATGGCCTGAGCATGGTCAATCACCACATCCTGGTACTCCTGCGTGCCATAGAAGATGGCATAGTCATCGTAAGGGTTTGCACCGCTTGCAAGGTTTGACCCGAATTGCCAAAAGCTATCATATGCAATATCACTATCAATGATCGTTTGTTGCCACTCCTGTAGGATGGCTGTGCGGTTTGAGGCTGTGCTCTCGACACCATATTCTTCTAGAACGATAGGCTTGCCGTACTTAAGCGCCAATGCCGCGTGGTCACTGATCCATTGGTTGCCCCAGGGATAAGTGTAGCCCCAACCAATTGGGTACATGTGAACAGTACCGTAGTCAAGCGTGGAGATCTTTAGATTGGCTTCGAAATCGATTCCCTCGGAGCAGGAGTACGCATAGCCGAGACTAGTGTCGTCAGAACAGAGCCAGCCTTCGTCGCCCAAGGACACACGATGGTTTGGGTCTAGAGATTTGATGAAGCTTGATAGATCTGTGGCCCACCTAGTGATTACACTGGTGTCGCAGTTCTGGCACCGCGGCTCGTTGCAGAGCTGCCAGGAGAAGATGGCGGGAGAGTCCTTGTAGCGATTGACGATGAAGGTTACATAGTCCTTGTAGGCCTTCTGAGCCTCTGAATGAGTCCAAAAGTTCTCGTGGGTGCATCCAAAGTAGGCACAGTAAGTGTTGATCCCGCCCAGGTCATCCCAGTTGTTTAGCATGGGCAGAACCAGCTGGATGCCGTACTTCTCTCCGGCAGCAACAGCGGCGTCAAGGCGCGCGATGCCGTTGGTGCCATTGTTGATCGTGATGGTTTTCTTGGTCGTGTCGAGGAACTGAAAGTAGACAGGCTGATCGGTTCCTGTGTTGGTGTTGCCAAATGCCCAGACGCGAGTGACCTTCAGCCCACTGTCGGCTATCTGAGACATGGCTTGTTCAACATCGTCATCTGACGTGAGGTGACTCATCCACCAGGTGTTGGTGCCAGCGAAGTATTGGCTCTTGCCATCGATGTTTAAAACCGCTGCTACCTCTCTCTGTTTTGGCCGGCTCTTGGCGGCCGATGCCGCTGCAAGAGCAAAGAGACTGAGTGAAGTGAAGATTCTCATGGCTACGAGACTCAGGTTACTTGGAAAGGAGGCTTGCACTAATTAGGGCAGGTGTCTATGTTGTATTTGGCTGTTGCTGGTAGTCGGTAGAGATTTATATAGTCCTACATCAGTCTCATGACACAGTAATGGATGCTGGTGTACTGATGTAGAACATGGAACTCAAATGTTCCCCGAAGTTAGTTTGATTAGCACGTCTCAAGACCCGCACTGTAAACGGCAATATTATTGAATATCATCTTGCGAGTAACCGGACGGACTAAGTCTGAGCCTGGCACCTGTTGGCTATTCTGATCGAACTGGGTTCCCTGGTAATAGTGTTGTTACAAAGTAAGTAGAAGTGGATGCTAAACGTCAGTGACCTGACACGCCGAATTTACATTGCAATCACTTCCACATACCATGCATCCCTTTATCTTTATTGTTTTTTTTGATATAGTAAATGAATCTCTCTATTCCGTAGGATTTATGTTAGTGACATGATATTTATTCAGTTTATTTGCGAGTAATACATGGCGTTGTTGGGCTATTCGCACTTCATCGTGTGATGTCCTTTTTGCCAATGGCTCATTGCATCCCTCATCCCTGTTGGTCTGCCTACCCCGCACTTGATCATCCGATCATTTGACGTTGTATTGTGTGATTGAATCGATTATCCCCCGCGGGGAAGCGGATCGACCCATGTATGGTGGAGTTTTCGTACTCCAGGCCAGCTAACGCATTCAGGCGCGGTTAGTCTCCTTCCGACCCTATCTAGGCTCGGTTCCCGCTTCAAATCAAACACAGTCCAGCGTGGTTATGTGGGAACATGATCAACATGTGCTGGCCAAATGACCAATCCTAAATCGTCAGAGACATAGCTGCAGCCATGGCCATGGATCACCGTCTCCTCCACCCAGCTTTACTCGTTCAGGCGCGGCTAGCCTCGTCCCGAAAACGCATTCAACATCAACTTATCAATTCGGTTCAGTTAGGGTTGACCCGTCCCCGCATCTAACAGAGCCGATTCGGCATGGATATGCCGAGCAAGATCACGACATGGTGATAGATATTTAAGTTGTTGTAATCCACAGCATGATGCCTTGATTGTGTTTCTTTACCCACGGAATTCCTCTTCAGCAATTCCCATACCACAATGCAGAAAGAAGACGATAAAGTTGAGGCCGTGGAGAGGGTGCCTGACCCGGCAGCTGCTGATCTGGCGACATCCAAGACGGCGAAAGTCGAAAATGTTGCCTACAGTGATGCCATTGCAAAGGACAACCTCTCTCCGCGAGCCACGTCCATCCTCAAGCTCTATGCGATTATTGCTCTTGTCACGTTAAGTAAGCAGCCTCATGACAATATGCACATACCCTACAGATATTGACTATTGTCAGATAATTGCGGCAATGGCTTTGATGGAACTATCATGTCATCCATTAACGCTATGGATCCTTTCCATAAATTCTTCGGTACAGAAATGCAAGGTTCTTCGATTGGGGCTGTCTTTGCTCTCTACAGCGTCGGAAACATTCTTGGCTGTCTTGTTGCTGCTCCTGCTGCCGACATGTTTGGACGAAAGTTCGGCATGGTTACCGGATCAGTCTTTGTCATCGTTGGCACTGTGATCCAAGCGGCAGCCCAGAATGTGGGGACATTCATGGCGGGGAGATTGTTTCTCGGTTTCGGCTGCACCATCGCAGTAACTGCATCTCCTATCTATCTCGTTGAGATGGCCTACCCTTCTTGGCGTGGAACCCTGGCTGGTCTATATAATGTTGGCGGTTGGTATATTGGATCGCTTAGTAAGTTTCGTTACAGAACAAAGCTTGCGGTTCTTGAACTGACATGATGGCAGCATCTACATGGACTGCCTATGGAACAGGACGATTAACTTCGAATTGGTCCTGGAGGATCCCCATCATTATTCAAGTCGTCCCCGCGACTATCATCCTTTGCGGTGTGTGGTTCATCCCAGAAAGTCCCAGATGGCTCATGAGTCACGGCAGAGAAGAACAGGCACGAGCTGTGCTCATCAAGTATCACGGAGACGGAAATCCGGAATCAGCCGTTGTCAAACTCGAGCTTGACGAGATGCGTGGATCCATCGAATACCAGGCAGAAATCGAAGCCAGCCAAAAGTGGTGGGATTACCGGATGCTCTTCGACAACAGGGAGAACCTGCACCGATTTTACTTACTCTTCTTGGTCGCCATCTTCTCTCAGTTCATCGGTGGCTCAGTCATCACCTACTACATGCCCGTCATTCTAGAGAATGTTGGCATCACCAGCTCTTCTCAGCAGCTTCTGCTCAACGGTGTCAATGTCATTTTCGGGTTCTTCAGCGGCGTTGCTGGTTCATTTGGTGTTGAGAAGTTTGGACGCAGGCCTCTATTTCTTTGGGGTGAGTTGACCTCCATCCATCTCACGTATAATCATGACTGACATTTCCCAGGTACCTTCTTGACGGGCCTCGTTTATATCCCAATCAACGTCATCGCAGCCAAAGCTCATGGTCACGTCGATACATCGACCGGTTACGCATTCATTGCAATGATCTTCTTATACGGTATCTTCTGGTCGTTCTGCTGGACGCCTCTGCAGTCGTTGTACCCAAGCGAAGTCCTGCGCAATGACATTCGAGCAAAGGGTATGGCCGCTTCTGGCTTCTTCAGTGGTGTTTCAGGCTTCATCAACACGTATGCCACACCAGTCGCCCTCCAGAAGATCGGTTGGAAGACATACACAATTTTCCTCATCTTGCATTTTGTGGAATGGGGAATGATGTATTTCGCTCTCGTTGAGACCAAGGGCCGGTCTCTCGAGGAAATTGATGACATCTTCAAGTCTCCTAATCCTGTCAAAACATCCAAGCAGAAGCACGAGGTTTACATCAAGGACGGTGCAGGTGTCACTGCCGACTTGGGCGCAAAGGAAGCCTGAATCTAAATGTTATTCATGGAGACAACATGAACACGTTGCACACGGTCGTGTATGGCCAATGATGGACTTTTAGCATGCTCCTTTCGATGCCGGAGCCAAGTTACCAGGTTTTAGTGTCTGTCTTTTGGTAGTGTTGAAAGTCTGCCTACCACTAGATAGGACTGAGATAAATGAGATTATTAGTAGTGTTCTCGATACATTCATCATTACCATCGTATAGCCCTACTCCTCCCAGCAATATCCTCGAGTTTCTCCCGCCACGTCCGCAGCACGATACGAGCCTCTCTCGGCCCTGTAAACGCAAATGTGATGTTAAATATGCGAAAAATTGGATCAACCTCCTCCTCCTCTTTCTGCCCTTCCTTCCCCTCGCCTCCATCAGTCCCTGCATCCAAGTCTTGCTCCAGCCGGTACTCACACGCCGCCTCCCTCTCCCTGTCCATGATGGCCTCTGCGAGACTTGCAGAGATGAGACTATCCCAGCCACCTTCCAGCCGCGATCGCCTGAGCAGGGTTACAGCACGGCGGCGGGTTGACTGTCCGATACCACTGTGGGCGACGAGAAAGAGATGCTGTGTATAGGATACTCGGCGGGTCTTCACAGGATCGAGGTTCATGATCTGCTCGGCGAGATCGACTATAGACTTGTACAGGGCTGGAAGGTCATTGTGGCGCTTCTCCAAGTCATGTTCCTCGGGGTCCTGAATCAGGACAAGGCGATTCGCGGTTTGGAAGAGTTGCAAGGGGAGTATGGTATGCGGCTCCAGCTTCATTGCGTCTACCTCATGCTGGAAGATATTAATTGCTTTCTTTATTTGGTTGTAGCATCGCGTATGTGATTCCTGTCGCGCTACCAGCATTGACAGTCCTTCTGGTCCGGATTTGCCGCTTTGGAGATTCCCGAGCGGCTTAGCATGTTCTTGCGAGAAGAGGATCAGTCCGCTGAAGAGAGACTCAGCAGCGCGGTAGGCCTGATTGATACTCTCTGGCGTTGATCGGTGTGTAGACCGTGGTGCTGTATAGTAGCGCCACGCGTGAAATGTCTTGTTTTGCAACAGCAGGGTCGGACTCTCAGTTATGCCGCCATGGTCAAGTGCTTCTAGCTGCAGCTCAAGGGCGACCAGGATGGATTGTATCGGTGCAATGGATACTGGAACTGACGAGACCCAGCTCTCCTCTTGAGAGACCTCCGGCAGCTGTTCCTGATTCAAGGTTGTCCTACTTTTCGTAGCAAGACTCTGGAGTTCGCGGAGGAGATTGCATCCAGCCTGTAGATGTAACCGTGTCTGATCGTGAAGCCCCTTGATCGTGCATACATACGTAAATATAGTGCTGACAATAAGCGCTCTCCACCGATCTGTATGCCTCGGCGACGTTGACTCGGTGAGACAACGAATGGCCGAATTGAACTGCTTGAGCGCGAAGACACTGCGCGACCCTTGGCCATGCTCCGCAGAGTCCTCGTGGGCAGACCCAAGGCTGACCACGGCGTGCCAGATAGCCGAGTCGGACACGCAGACGCGTGGCACCTCGGTAAGCCAAAAGTCGGCGTAGAAAGCCCCGGCGAGAGATGGCGCCGTGACTTCAAGAAAGAAACGGTAGCTTCGTACCTCTTGGAGGCTCTGTCGTGGTAGGATGAGCTTGAGATCGGCAGCTGCGTTGTAGGAGTCGAAGGATTGAGGGGATGGTGGGGAAGAGGATGATGATGAATGAGATGACGATGCAGGAGGAGGAGACGGAGAAGTGTACCCGTCACATGTGCGGCCGGTGGATTTACAGCGCCCACAAGCAGGCTTGGTTTGGTCGCATTTTACCCTGCGAATCCTGGTACAGTCCTTACGTTAGAGTGCTGGGGTGCATACAAAGCAAGGGATACACGCCACAAGAGCGACATGGCGTGCATGTGAGTTTTCTGAACTGACCTGCAAGTCTGACAGCCCGTCTTAACTTTTCGGTGATATGCCCGCCGTCGTTGACCGGTGCCAACCGTGGCCACTTTGGAGGGAACGTCGACCATGACACACGCAAGAGTCAACCAGCAAATTGAACCGCACGTAGTGTCTTTCTTCTGCAGAGATTCTGACGGATAGTAGCAGTTAAAGCAACACGTACCAGCCCAAGAGAAGTACAACGATTAGCTATCTGCACCCAAGTATCAACCATGAAATTGGAAGTGCAATCATTCGCTGCCAAGTAGGTACTGGTAGGGCAAGGGAGTTTGGGTGAGATTGAAAGTTCTAAGCTTGGATGGATTTCGGATTATCAATCCTCCCGACACGGTGAGACCCTTGCCTGTGGTGGATAAGACCCAATGATCTGTGCTCAATCAGCACTAAAACGGACAAAGAATGAACGAGCTGGCCAATCACAATACAGGTGCAGTAGCGGCCGATGCTCATTTGTCCATCTGTCTGTGACAGGAAGGATAAGCATGACTGGCCATTTTTATAACTTACCGTCGTCATTTCCGAAATTTCATTGCAGTTACACGAGCTCAAGTGGCAGTGCCTTGAGCGAACCAGCCACTCAAATCGTCTGCTACATATTGTAGAACGACTCTTGGCCAAATCATGTCTGTTGTTGCCTTGGCGTAATGGAAATCCCATACACATACACACGCGCCCATTAGCTCTTGCTCGCGCGCCTTCTCCTATAAGTTGATCATGCTACCCGTTTTGTAGATTACTCTTTCTTCGTCTCTCATTTTAACCCTAAGCTTTCTTTCATCTCGTTATGAACTATCTTGCTCTTGCCCATTCTCTGGGCCTCGCTGTCTTGCCGCAGCAGGTCAATGCTCAAGAGACCCCATGCCCTCTACTGGGTGCCATCTTTCCGCCTGTGCAGCATCCACTCCGGTCCAGTAGCTTCTCGGATACCATTGCTCGTCTCAACACCACCTTCAACGAGCTTGACCGCAATGGCACTCTTGAGGGGTTCAACACTACCTTTCACATCCAGGCTTTCTCCGCTTCAAACACTCTCTTCCAACATGGATACGTCCCTCCTTCCATGAAAAGCTTCTTAACTTCAGGGACTCTCAACGAGGACACTGTGTTCCGCGTGGGCAGTGTTTCCAAGCTTCTTACTGTCTATACACTGCTCGCTGAGGTTGGGATGAAACGCATCAACGATCCGGTGACGAAGTGGGTTCCTGAGCTCGCTCTTGCGGCCAGGAAGAACAAGGGTGATCCCACCCGCAAGGTGCAGTGGGACGAGGTCACTATTGGGCAGCTTTCCGGTCATATGGCTGGTATCAGCCGAAACCGTGAGTACCGCCCTGAGAAGAGGCAAACTCAACTTTTCTAATACTACCATGCAGTCGGGTTCTTCGATATGAGTTCCGTTCTCGAATCAACTCACCAGAGTCCCGAGTTATATGGTCTCCCGATCCTTAGCAAGAAAGAAAAGCCACAGTGTAGTGTGTCAGACCCATCTCTGAAGCCTTGCTCCCGCAAAGGTACATATCCCTGCCCAGATTGTTGGACACTTTTGCTGATAAATATCTCGCAGAGTTCTTCCAGGGCATCACGGCACAGAGCTTCTTCCCCATCACATCCACTGCAAACACCCCGGTGTACTCCAACGTCGCGTACCAAATACTTGCCTATGCTCTCGAGGGTATGACGAGAAAGCCATTTAACAAATCTTTCCAATCCTCCCTGCTCGACCCTCTGTCGATGAAGCGAACAAGTCTCGAGGCACCCAAGAGTAAAAAAAACGCCATGATTCCGGAGAATGAGGAGCTCTCATGGTGGAACACCACCACAGCAGATGGCAGCCCGTAAGTGCAATCACCTTCATTACACCCCTCACATTGGTAACCTTCCACAGCTATGGCGGCATGTTTTCTACAGCGGCAGACCTCACACGCATGGGTCAATCTATCCTCAGCTCTTCTATACTCAGCTCCTCCGAAACCCGCTCTTGGATGAAGCCCATTACCCACACCGCGGACATTCACATGTCTGTCGGTATGCCTTGGGAGATTCGGCGCACGTACGTCCCCCTCGGTCGTAGCGGGACCCGGGTCGTTGATCTTTACACAAAGAACGGTGCGATTGGACTTTACACAGCGATTATTGTCCTTTCACCAGACCAACAGATTGGCTTCGTGGCTCTAATCGCAGGAACTAACCGTGCGTACATGCTAAGTTATCTTCCCGACCTCCTCGCGCAGACACTACTGCCAGCCGCAGAAAACACGGCCCGCGACACCGCCGTTGCGCGGTTCGCTGGCACTTTCGAGGGCCCCAAGAGTCGACTGACTGTTGCCATGAGCGATACTCTCGTGGTCAGGAACTGGACTCGCGCTGGCGTCGACGTGCTGGCCATGCAGGCCGCGCTTACATGGCCAGGGCTGGACTTGATACCGGTGCTAAGGCTATATCCAATGGGCTTGGAAGGAAACAAGAGAATCTCTTTTAGAGGTGTCTTTGAAGCTCACCTTGCAGATGAATCAACATCAGAGGCTGAGACAAACGCGACAGAGGCAAGTGCTGGCCCTTTTAGTGGTGGTTGCCTGTCGTGGGGAGGAGTTGACGCGTTGACCTATGGCAACATTGGGGTTGATGATTTCGAATTTGAGATTGATGAGGATGGACAAGCAACTGGCCTTGCACCAAGAGTTATGAGGGAAACTTTGAAGAAGGTTGATTAAGTCTCTCAAGGTCCATATACTATTTTCAAAGCAGCTACAGTTATCCTAGTCTAAACTCAACTGCTGGCTGACCGAAGCGCCCAGAGTCACGAGCCTGGTAGTAGCGAAAGCTTCCAACTTGGTAGAAATACATATAAGGATAACAAGAACCCTGTCCACCATCGGGAATACAGTCCAGATATCTATTTTCGCCCTCTGTGCATTTTGCATAAGCCACAAAATATTCTGATTGTCTTCTTTCTTCATTCATAAATCGGAATCCAAAGTTGCTACACTGTGTACAGCTCACGGCATAGAGCTTTTCGCCACTGGGAAAGAGGGCGTAGAGTCGAGAAGTTTCGGGGTCCAGACCAAAAAGGGCACCAGCTGACTTCGCATTCGGATCGCTAACGATGTATCCATTTTCATAATCATCATCATCCATGGGAAGAAATGCGTTGACTTCAGAGCCATCTTCAGCGGAAATAGCAGTCAGAGTCGTTCCCAACGGGATATCGATCGATGTCGTCGTCGTTGTGCTATCAGGAGGACCAGTTGAGGTCAAGACTTCGGAAAGAGATGTAGTTGTCGATGATTCATTAAGTGTCACGGTTGTTGACAGCTCGGAAACTGTGGTGGAAGTTGATACTCCCCCGGGTGCGGTTGTTGATGGCTCGCCGGCGGTCGTGGCAGTTGAAGATTTTGCAACTGCGGTGGTGTGAATGGTCTCGGTCGTTACTATGGTTCCCGATGGTTTGCATAGATAAGACCTGCCTGTGTTGAAAGCAATGCAGCAATGAGAAACTGCGTCAAAATACGTGTGGTGAAGAGAGTGGACGTAGCCGTGGCCCAACGAATTCTCAAAAATTAGGATGCGGAAGGGAAGGTGGAGGCACTTTTCAAGGAGGGTATTAACTTCTTCTCAACAGTTTGATTGAGATCGAATGTGTAGCTGAGAAATTAAATAAACCCAAGAGGCTATTGATGACTATTGCCAAACTATTGTTATACTGTTGCAATTTGTTGCGCCACTTTACTTGGCATTATGGAACTTGCTGAATAATAACAGTCTCATTATGGGTCTACAGCTGATAATTCGTGGAATATTCATACGTCACTTGATACAACGTTGTAGCTCTTTGCTACAGGATAACTTGAATGTTGTATTCTGGGATGTAAGTTTGGAAGAATACAGGTAGATTGTGTCATTGTATTTCGGCAGATCCAATCAAGGGTATCAGGCTAAGCCTCCTTCACACTTGGCTCCTAGCAAACGTTATTGGTGTTATGTGAATTAGATCGATGATTGAGGTTCTATAATTAGGAAAGAGTTCAAACAGGTAAGGTTAGCTGTCCTTCAGGCTATACGCTATGCTTCTTTCTTAGCCACGAGGTAAATGCAAGGATGTAACCTGGATTGTCAGTTTGTTCAGGCTCACATGAAAGACAATTCCAAAGTATGACATGAAATGAGATTATGTGAGGGGGTCTAATAAACTCATGTCCTAAAGATGGTTATAATACTGTACTGGAATTGCCCACGACCAGTCCGAACCAATAATCTTTCTGATCTCAGCACAAACACCTTCTCTCCACCCTCTGGTTGCAAAGTTATTACCACTATTTCCATTATCCAGGAAGCAGCCATACGAGAGCAACACAAGAGCTGCAGGCTCATGATCTTCAACAAGTCTCATAAAGTCTTTCCCAACTAAGCAAATCCATTGCAACGATGCTCGATGTGCTGGGCACCATTCTGACGTTTGCGCTTTTCTTATGAGCCATTTCATCAGATCTAAAGCGTCCTGGCAAATTTGTTTAATGTTCAGATTCTCAACCTGTTCTAAAAATGTCAAAGCATCAAGCATATTGAGAACGGGATCGAGGGGCCCATGGTCTGGCGGTTCGCCCTCAGAGACAAAGAGTATAAGCTCGTGACGATCTGGCCTTATGACGCCATATGTTTCCGCGATAGCCCTGACTCCTCTCGTCAGCCTGCAAGTGACGAGCAGGTCGCTTAGCATGGTAGAAGGCTCGTCTTTCGCCCGTAGAAGTTCTTTAACTGAGCCCTGGGCATAGGAGTTGATCATCATGAGAACAGAGGCAAGATGACACACAGGGCCGTTAGCGGTATTGGCCTTCGCTACTGCGTGTCTCATCATCCCTGCGGCGGCCTGAGAATATTTGAGTCCTAGAGAAGCGTAAATGTCCCGTCGTATTCGATCTCCTGGCGCGTTTGGCAGTGATAGATGGGCAGTGTGCGCTTGTTCGAATGAGGATATAGCCAATACGAGGTTCAGGATAACTGGATGATCGAATGCAAGGTGAATTACTTGGTGCTGCCAGAGATCTTCCGATCCTCGTTGATGAACAATGGCCTTGTGAGCGACTTGGTGCCAGTGACATAGCAGCTCTCTATCATGGGCAGTCAAGCCATATGTTGGAGATGGAGCTATTCGTTGGAAATGAGTCATGTCGGTGATTGGTTCAAGAGCCTTATTTGGTGGCGATCTCGTCCTGCTTCGCGATGGCCTTTCTTGGGCTGTAAGGCTACATGTCGAACTACGACGGACGCAGGCGGTACATGGAATCGCTTCGTCACACTACAATGGCCGTAAGCGATCATTCATCTTGGTCAGTCGACATTGTTTATTACCTTGACTTTTCTCGTCTTGCACTGCACACAGCCAGTGCGTGTCTTCTTATAGGTCATGTCGACGAATTTACAGGGAATCAGCAGGTAATTGAAATGAGGTACTACTCTAAGTCGGGTGGAGATAAGGATCTGGTCCATAGTCCTCAACACCACTGTGGACCTCAATCACGCAATCCATCTCTCAGAACGCGTCTTCCACTAACCCCGTCTCGGCAACGTACGTAGCCCAATGTACCAGCATTTCTTCCAAAATTTCAGGCCTCTTCTTTGACAGATCATGTTGTTCAGCTGGATCCTTCTCCACGTCAAATAGCTCCCAATTGTCGCCGCCTTGCTTTGCCAACAAGACTGCCTTCCAATTTCCCCTACGTATGGCACGATTACCAAACAACTCCCAGCCATGTATATGATCCGCATCTTGATGAACGTTTGGATGCTCTGTGGGAGATGAGAGATGGCTGACCCATGACTTTCCTCGGGGAACGACAACTTCTCGGCCTCTGAATCTTTTCCCTGGGTGCTGCACTTGTGCAAGATCAAGGATGGTGGGAAGTATATCCATTACGGTTGTGAAGGTATGGGAAATAGTCTCGGGGGCCGAAGAGATTGGAGGGAAGCGTATAAGGCAAGGACAGCGAATGCCGCCCTCGGTTGACCATCCCTTGAACCCTCGAGAAGGCGCAGTAGCAGCGCATGCCCACCGAGAGCCATACCAGACGTACGAATCGGGGTTTCCAATATTCTCGAGACTATTGTCATAGTGTGCAGCTATAAGTTCACCAAGCGTCTTGAACGACGATAAGAGCTGAGCACCACAGTCAGTTTTAACTTCCGGATTCATGAATAAGGGTGACCAACAGGTGCAGCTTCCAAAGTAGAGCCTTCTGCGCCATTATCTGACATGAACAGGATGAAGGTGTTGTCAAGTTCGCCAGATGCTTCAAGTGCATCGATAACTCTCCCAATATGCTGGTCAAGGAGATCAACCATTGCTGCATAAACCTCCATTTTCCTCGCCGAAACAGCTCGCTCATGATCAGTGAGGTCTTCCCACTTCACACCAGCTTCGAAGCCAACAGGGGAAGCTGCTTCGACATCAGCTGGCACAAGACCCAGCTCTTTCAATCTGGCCAGCCTGTCTAGTCTGAGCTGGTCGGGGCCGTTGTCGTATTTTCCGCCTGAAGTCATCAGTATCGAAGCTTGGTGGCATGCACTGAGAGCTTACTGTATTTGTCTATGACATCTTGTGGTGCCTGCATTGGCCAATGTGGCGCCGTATAAGCCAAGTATGAAAAGAAGGGCTGCTCCTTTTCTTCTTTGGTTCTGTTGCTCAACATCTCAAGCAGCTTATCGGTAAAGAAATTGGTAGAATAAAAGTCCTCAGGTAGGTCTTTCTTTCTATCCACTGGACTTTGGTTCTCCATCCAGAATCCATCCGAGGTCAACAGCATAGTATCTTGGTCAGCCTCGAATTGCGGTTCGTAGTTGAAGTGGTTGCCACAACCAGGCAAGAAACCAAAACTCTTCTTAAAGCCTCTTGCACTAGGTGACACGTCAGGAGTCATTCCCAAATGCCACTTTCCAGACATGAGAGTTAAGTATCCTGCGTCGGAAAGAATCTCAGGCAGAGCAGCCACTTTCCAGTTAAGGTAGCCTTCGTAGCCAGGCTTGTTAACATAGTCCGGATATTTGCCAGTGAGGTTCTTCTTCATCTCGGCAGATTCGGCCATCTGACCAAGTCCGGCGATGTGATTGTCTGTCCCAGAGAGAAGCATTGCTCGCGTGGGTGAGCACGCCTGGGCGGTATGGAAGTTGGTCATGCGTATGCCATCTTTGGAGAGGCGGTCCAAGACAGGGGTGTCTATCTCGGAGCCATATGGCTTTACATCACTGAAGCCAAGGTCATCTGCAACGATGATAAGGAAGTTGGGCCGTTTTGCAGCAACCATGATTGCAGAGTAGAATCAGAATGTAGGGGAGTTCAAGCGCGTGTGTAGAGGGACTGGGGTCGCCTATCTCTACTGCTGAATCAGAACAAGGAGGTATTTTATAAGTGTAAGCAATCACACGTAATAAGACTGATATCACAGTCTATCACGGGCCCCCCGCTGAGACCCGCAAGAAGTCATCTTGAGATATTTGTCGGGGAGTACGGAGGAAGGAGTTGGTTGTATCCGTGGATGTAACTGTCAAGACAACGCCCCCACTCACTAACCAACTCCAACTTTTAGTGTGCCTCGGATGATGCTTCCATTGGTCCCAGATTCAATATTTTCCAAGCACGCAAGATTCACATGTCGATGGCGTCTGACACATCGGAGCTAGCCCTCACCCATGATAACGCTAAGCGAGCCACAAAGACCGGGTTGTCGCTCGGTTCATGGTCTCATTGGTTGGCTCGATTCGACAACGCAGCGACTTCCATCAATGCAGGGTATTACAGAACGTTTTGTCCAGCTGCTCGGGGAGTTCGCCAACACGTAGTTGCAATAGACTGAAAGTTGGAGTATTGCGAAATGCCTCGTCTTGATTGCGAAATGTAAACGAAGCTGTTGCAAGAGTTATATATCCTGGGCTCTCTGTCTTGTGCCATGAACGACTGTAGAGTACTGTTGCTCCAGCACCCAGAATTAATTTCTCTTACCAATCACACCCTCCAACATGATGATCGAAAAGGAGTCGCTTCCATCCACCGTGGATGGCCACAATTCGGGTCGAGATGATGACTCCAATATCCCTGAGCAGCAGTCCCTCATTGATTGGTCCGAAGCCGAAGAACGTGCTGTTGTTTGCAAGTTGGATCTACTCATCATGCCTCTCCTTATCGCTGGCTTTTTCGTTTTGCAGCTCGACCGTGGGAACATCGGCAACGCCCTCACAGACTTCTTCCTCCCTGAAGTGGGCATCACTCAATACCAGTTCAACGTCGGAAACCAACTCCTCAGCTTGGGAATCGTACTGCTAGAGCTGCCGAGTAACCTTGTTCTGTATCGATTGGGCCCTCAGAAGTGGATCAGCTGCCAGATCCTTTGCTGGGGCTTGGTCGCTACATTTCAAGCATTCATCAAAGGGAAAGGCGTCGGCGCTTATTATGCTACTAGACTGCTGCTTGGCCTTTTGGAAGCCGGCTTTATTCCTGCTGGCTTGTACACTCTGACGCAGTGGTACAAACGCAATGAGACTAGCAGACGTTTCACTGCCTTCTTCCTCGGCAACATGATTGCCTCAGCGGCAAGTGGTCTCATTGCCTATGGTATCCTCCAGATGAGGGGTATATCTGGTCTGTCTGGCTGGCAGTGGATGTTCCTCCTAGAGGGAATCATCACAATAGTGGTCGGTGTTGTTTTCGCCTGCCTCATGCCAAACTCTCCTGCAAGCCCGTCAAACATTTTTGGCCACTTGTACTTCACACCCCGAGAAGTCCACATCCTCACCCACCGCGTTACCATCGACAATCCCACCCAAGGCCAACGACACAAATATGTCCAGTGGGTTGACATCAAGGCCGCGTTCTCTAGGTGGTGCATTTATCCCCAGCTGACCGTGTCCTTCTGCTGCATCGCTATTATCTCACCACTCGGAACATATCAACCGTCCATCATTGCAAGCTACGGCTACGATCGCCTCCAAGCCAACGCACTATCATCTGTTGGCGGTTGGATTGTCATTGTGCTAAATCTATCGCTTGGGTGGATTGCAGACAAGACTCAGAGGCGAGGCTTTCTGATTCTTATCGCTACTGTCCTGAGTTTCGCTTTCTGTCTCGCGACTAGACAATTAGTCACAAGCACCAATCGCGATCTCAAGTATGGCATCCTCGTCTTTAGTACGATCTGGGGATCTGCTGCCCATCCTTTGAACGGTTCGTGGCTTGCTGTCAACATTCGGAACCCAGCAGAACGGTCCATCACCATGGCTCTCCTTATCATGACTGCCAACGCAGCTGGTCTCGCAGGTGCTCAGATCTTCCAGGCACATGATGCGCCATTGTATAGGACAGGCTTTACAGTTATCCTCACGCTTGCATCCATTGCGTTGGTGTTTGCGATTGTGTCCAATATGCAGTATCTATGGCTTAACAAGAAACTTGCGGCTAAGGGACAGTTAAAAGAAGGACAAGTTGAAGCAGCAGTCGAAGGTGATAATTGGCGGTTCTCACTTTAAACAGTTTCTTGCCACTTTTCAATGCCTTAAATCCAGCATTCGAGAAGAGTATATGAAAGCTCCTCTATGCAAATCACATACCCTCCCTCGTTCATGGAGGCACCTTATATAATAGATCTCCAAGAAGGAGTTATAGCAATAGGGAAAGAGATGCTCAAGCACTAGATTCCAAGGGTGATTAGTCTTTTAAGATAATATAATTATTTACTGCTTCGCTTTGTCAACTTGAGGGCAAATACTTTGAGAGGTCTCATCTATATCTCAGTAGTCTGTATAAGCCCCTTGTTATGACTCATGTCGTAACTTGATACTATGACTTAAGCTGGCAGCTCATGGAGAACCCTTGGCTGTATAGGCTGCGCATCAGACTCCACTAAGACAGTTTCCGGACCTGCATCAACTTCCATAATCGCTTCACCAGATGTGGGGCTATATTTTGGAGGGTGCTCATTTCCTTGATCAGTCATAATCGTGTTGTGATCACTTCTCCCTTGTCTCTTTCGGCGAATGAACCAAAATCCCAGACCAGTAAGGATAATAATGGCAATAACTGCTCCAACTACTGCGCCAGCTATAACGCCAGCAGGCGTTCCTGGCTTCTTTTGACCAGCATGGAGAGGAGGAGCTCGCAGCGAAAAGCGATCCGAATTGTTTTTACAGCAATCATTGTCTTGATCCAAGTTGCAGCAGTACTCATTCGACGCGCACTCTTTGACTTGAACCCATGTATTGTTTTTCTCTGGGAGCCTGATTAGTTAAATGTCGAGAGCTTCGGAGGGTACAGTCGCTGACTCATGGGGCATATCTTTTGGCATCCACTCCAATCATCGCTTGCACAGGCAGCTCGATAGTCGTAGTGATCAGACCGCGAACACAAGCCATTGAGCAAACATCGATCATCTTGATCTGTTGAGCAGCAAGTGGAGTAGGTTGTGTTGCTAAAACTGCATGGCTTGTACTGCTTGGGTGCCTTATTTCCATTTGGAGAGTAGCAGGTTTGCGCCAATGCTGTGTTGAGTAGATATAGCGAAAGAAACAGTCTATCAAACTTCATAGTGAAAGTGGGACCACTTATAGGATAGACGCTTGGAAATGAATGGTGGAAGCAATTGCTTTGCCCTAAAAGAGGGGATCCAGAAGATCATGTAAGAAACGTAAGAAGCAAGAGAAGAATTTGACCATTTAGCGGTGTTGGTATGGTTAAAAAGCCTCTAGGCTATGACATCACATAGCCTTTAGGCCCGGTCAAAGTCCGCTGGCCAAACTATTTGAGCAAGCCTAGTCCTTGCGTCTTGCCATGACAGCATATTCATTTCCCTTGCAATAACCTGTATCATGCGTTTGAACTCGAGGTTCAGGCTATCAATCCATGCATTGTACCCTTCTAACCTAGCACAAGCAAGATGAAAGGCCGAAACAAACAATTTCCAAAATATTAGATCCCTCGACAAAGGGCTATGCACATCTTTTCCTGCGAAACATGTCTTTAGATCTTGGAAGCTAGACCGCAGGATGTAGTAGAGCAACTGATCTTGTTCAGGTTGCCCGGAATTCCAAACACCCAATACACTGTTCAGATACATTCCTGACGTGACGATGATCCCAGTCCATGAAGACTGCAGACACGCACGAGGTCCACTGGTGACAGCGGACGCTGGTGAGCATGACTCCATATGAGCTTCAACGACTGCAGAAAAAAGCCTGGAAGGGTCTCCATGGTCCCAGAGCTCATGTGGCGAAGCATCATGTGAGATACCGCGCTTGCAAGAGCTTCTCATCTCAAAGATACGAGTGATGCCTTTGAGGCAACTAATAACGTGGGATGGATTGACAGGGTTAAGCTTCGGGCATGCCGCTGATGAAGCGAAAAAGCTGGGAAGGAGGCTCATCGCCTCAAGGCATAGTCCAGCGCCATTCGCTTCATATGAATGCCATTCAGGAATAAGTTGTTCTAGCTCTTGGGGACTTAGTTGACACCGAGAGGTATATGCAGCTCCAGCAGGTGACGCAAGGTAATCGTCCACCCTGCTCTTAAGACCTTGAATCATGTTATATGCGCTGTGAAATAAATCAGAACCTACCATCGATCTTTGGTTCCTCACTTACACGATGAAATACCGGTCGCAAAGTTCATGAGCAATTGCTTCTTGCTCGTCCTTGGGGTTTCCCCGAGTCTCCATATACGACAACATCCCCATAAGATGCGTATCGGCAGCCTCAAAATTGCCAAAGGTGCACTGCAACCACGTTATTTAAATCGTCCCTTGCGATGAACTTAAGGATAGTTCGAACCTCCGAAAAGCAGAGCGTGATAATATGATCAGCGCAAAATGGGACGAAGGCGGAAGGGCGCAGCTGTTCATTCACCAAGCGCATGGTCTGCGCTTTGTGGTATAGAAATGTCTGCTTAAAAGTGCCCAGACGGCTGTAGTTCCATGCGTGTCGAAATACGGCAATCATAAGGATATTTCGCAGGCCACATGGGCTATTTATTGCAGTTGCTATGCTGACATCACATAAGCACAACGTATCTTGGATCTTTCTTGACAGCCTCTGTCTTACCTTTTACTCGAAGAACATTGTAGCAATTTATCGGAAACAGGCGGGAGCTGAGAGACTAGGGAAAGTTATTTAGAAACACAAGGAGTATGAGATCGGCATATGGCGGTATCTGGGACTTACAATACTGTAGCAGATGCTTGGACTTGAGTGGCATCTCAATCGGAAATACATAAAGTGTACCCAGGGTCGAAGGTCGGTGCGCTGACAAGTGACTAGCTCTCGACATTTTAGACGTTTCTGCAGTCGTTACGCTCGCTATCTGCAACGAGGTGCCGTGCTGATGTATTGACCAGGGAGCGATTTCACCTGGTTGTTTGGGAGCCTTTTTTTCTCGCCTGGGGACTCTCACAGGCTCATAAATGCATACATGAGATGCACTCATACAATTAAAGCTAATATAAAAGATGAAATTTAATATTTCCATCAAAGGCTGTGAGCGTTGGATCAGGCGTAAGATTCGTAAACCATAGCAAATGCCCAACCCAAGACCTAAGGGGAAAAGAGATAACATACCAATTTGGGCGGTCCTCATCGCAGCGCATATGTCGTTGCCTACAAGTCATGCATCCTGTCTTGCTTCTCTCCGAAAAGTGCTTTTGTCTCATTGTATAATCAGAGTGCTTGTTTATCTGGCAATGTATTTAAACGAGGTTTTGAGAAACCCTGAACTGGCGAAGATGAAATGGCTGAGGTGAGACTAATTTATGCTAGTGGCTTATATTAGATAAGGGGAATCGAGCTTAGGTAAGATCCATTGTGTTAAAGTCAAAGTG
>JAAOAI010000035.1:0-44041 GCA_013758895.1 Fusarium bulbicola
CCTTATAATATAAAAAATATATTATAAATACCCTAAATCCTAGCCCTAACCCTATACCCTTACCCTAACTCTACCTATTAAATAGCTCTAATTTAGCCTAACTTTAAACTTAAACTAACCCTAACTCAATATCTTAGCTATAGCTATTTTTAACAAGGATAAAGTGTCTGTATACTGTGCATACACAGTGCGTGAACTGTGTAGTGACGTTTATTGCTAGCAGATCGAGGTACTGTTCGTGCGAATAGTAGGACATTGTTATTATTGCGCCTGGAGGAAATTAAGTAAGAACTACAGACCGAGCAATTTGTATCGTAGTAACCCTATTTAAGCCAGAGAATTTTGCAAACAGAAACATGATAATTTGGAAAAAGTGAACGGAGTTAGGGAGGAAAGCTCCAACCGAGGCCTGGAAGTAAGTGTACGTATGCTTCTCGTAGGCACTACCAAAAGGAGTGGTTAAATCATTGGTGTCCAACTGGAGAAATAAAAACAAGGGAACGAACGAGACATAGAACAGCTGCCAATGGTGAAATTAAGGAAAAGAAGAATACTTCCGACAATAGAAGCATTAAACATATCACATCGAAAGCCGAGCAGGCTTTGGAGCACCCTGAACAACCAACGACACTTTAGTAAGAAGAGTACTCGCCAACTCGGCCAGCTTGTCTTTGATCCAAACGAGAACATCCCAGATCTTATCCCAAATCTGCCAAAGTTTGGCTCGAAGGAGGTCCCAAACACGATCCCAGGGAATGAAGTATACCATGCCGTAAGCGGCAACCGCTGAGCCGACTCCAGCAGCGCCAATGGCTCCGAAGCCACCTACTGTAGCATACCCAGCGGCCATATAGAGTCCGCAAGGGCCTTTGATCGCGATACCACCAGCACTCATCCAGAAGCCGCTGGTCATGCCAGCTGCGCCTGCACCAGCTGCCATGACTGTAGCCAGAAAGCTCTTCCACTTCTGGAACCACGCTTCTGTGCCATCAGCGCAGCTACTAGATGAGTTTCTGGCATTTTCACTGACTTCTATGTCTCTCAACTCTTGGACTCTCTGCATGACGTTGTGTTTATCAACTCGTGAAAGATCAGGAGATTCTCTGGGCTGCTGAAGGAATTGAAGGTCTTCCTGTGGACAGTCACTGAGGTCGAAGTTGCAGCCCTCCAGGTGGGTCAACTCTTTGTTACTCTGCTGGAGCTGGGAAGGGCGAGCGTCCCACTTGAAGGCTTTGAAACCACAGTAGGTTGAGGAGGTTCCGATCCGAAGTGCATCTGGACGCCCGCCAGCTCCGCAAGGCCTAATGAACACTTTGTCGACAAAGCCTTCGATGTTGTATGTCAACTCGGCGACTGTAGAGCTCACAAGAAGATGCAAAGTCTTCAAGGCTTTCTTGGCGACGATGCTGTTGGTCATGGCGTTCCCGAGATGCTCTTGAAGTTGATCCTGGGTAGTGACTACGACGGATGATCCTGGAGTCCAGTAAGAAACATCATTCATCATATCATCGTGACAGTGGAATGGTTCTCTCTCCGAGGTGGGGTACAGGCAAACTATTCGATACTGATAGCTGGGGAAATATCATAAAAAGACTTACGAATTTTCTTCTTCTTGGCCTTAGCATCAATAAGCTTTCTCATAGCCTTGCGCTGCTCTGGCGCTACAAGAGCAAGAACGAGTGTGCTAGAGTTCCCCTCGGTGGCCTTTACATCCTGCCACAAAGATGTGTTCTCTTGGTGGTAGATGTCTTGTTCAGAAGCCTTGACAAGGCTATTGCTATGCTTGCTTGCGGACTTGGAGGAGTGCTTGGGAGATGAGGATGAGGACGAGGAGGACTTGCCGTGCTTTCCTCGATGGGCAGAGGAATGGGGCGAGTTGGAGGGCATGGTGTAAGGAAAGGTTGGATGCTAAGTAATGGCTGATGAGTAGGCCTCTGTGGATATGAAAAGAAGAAGGAAGAAGGTCAATTTTGAAAGGTGGCAGACCTCGAATTTATAGAGGAAATTGCCGACTTGTGTACGTCTCTGGTGTCAAGCCTCTGACCTTGACCCGTAATCATGAGGCATATTCTGTCTCTGTCATTATTGGGTTTGAGTGATTGATATCATGAGCCTTTTGCACATGCAATATTCGGGTTGTTGAGGTCTTGATGCATGAGTGACGGCTGATGTTAAGCTTAGCAGTGTTTGCCCCATACAAGCCATAACAGAAATACTTACCTTCCCTTGGGTATCGCTGTAAAAGTGCTAACAATAAGATATGCCGACACCAAGTCGGTCAGCCAATCAACCTAATTCGTCTCCACTGACCACTTAGTGAAGTCCAATGATGTTTCTGGCTCAGGCACCCTTGTTTATCGTAGAGGTTGGTCAGCTGCTCAAGCCATGCATTACCTCCACTCTTGTGTGACAATGTTGCTTATGGCTGTGATCCGTACATCAAGGCGATGAGCCCCGTAATCCCATGGAAAAGCCACCGTCCCTCATGTCGCTAGCCTATGATCTCGAGCCATCCAACTAAGGAGAGCCAAAGCCTTCAGTACAAACCGCCGAGAATAGGCAATATAAGCAAAATACGATTCGAAATGTCACATAATCATCCCGGAGAATCAGCGTATTCCCCGGAGCAATGGCGGGCTATACACCCGATGTTTCGCTATATATACATCGATCAAGGCTACAGCCTGAAAAAAGCGTTGATGGTACTAGAGGTGATCAACAATTTTAAAGCAACGTAAGTGACCTTTCCGACCCTAGTAGTTGAGAAAGGATGACTTATCACACAATCCTATAGCGAAGGTGCATTCAAAAACCAAATAAAGAGAAATTGGCGGGATTGCGCAAAGAACAACAGAGTGGCTCGTGGAAATCGAACAAGAGCAAGGAGCATTGCGGGAATGTTTCCTGACTTGCCGGACTATATAGCTGGCTTGGCTCTTGGTGCGGTTCCTCGGTCACTGTCCTTTCAACGCTTCCAAGACCATTTTCTGTTGCTTCTATCACTTGACAAATACATCAAAGGCTTCTTTGACTCCCGACCGTTACGACTAACGCAACAGAACAATGATATTGTACGCGGTGTAAACGGTATAGAAAAGAAAGAAGGTGAACACAAACCATCTATTGGTGGCAGATGGCGCCGTGCTTTGAGCCTTTGTCAAGAGATTTCAATCATTCCCCAAAAGAAGAAAGATATCATTGATTTCGACAGTTTTCCAAATGAAATCAATAATAATAAAGCGATGAAGCAGGAGGGCATCAAGAAAATGAAGGAGATAGCTACAGGCATCCTCAAGACCATGCTTTTCACAAAGCTTGAGGTGGATGAGAAGGAATCTACTCCCAATGACTTGCCTGCGCTTTGGAGCATTTGTCGCGTTTTAGGAGGGCTGTCGTTTCAGCTCGGCTATTCAAAAGAGTCAGAGAACGAATTGATGAGGCTCTTTCTTGAGGCCTTGCGGGAATCCTTCGCTCAGATCACTAAGGGTTCCAATATCGAAATGGGTCGGGTTTTGGAACGTCTCCGAAACATCCCATCAAAGGATCTCAAAAACGCTGCCCGTATAGGCTGTCTCTGTTCAGCTAGGGCCCTTTCAAGCAGGCTTGAGCCCCACGACCCAGTCGTTCTAGAGGCGTGGACAGACTACTACCAGCACTATGACAAAAGCGCTTTGAGGAAAAACGTGTTCCTTAATCACTATGAGAGAGCCTACCAGGAGGCCAAAGCAAAGCATCAGAACAAGAAATGCAAACCGGATGCTGAAAGAGCGCTACTAGTCCTCATCAACTACTGCTACGTTGCCCACTACATCTGTCACGATAGGGCTTTGGCATATCGTCTATCGTCTGAACTTTGGGATCTAACTGGCGCTGCACTTTCTGGGGGAAAGCCACCTAAAGCCTGGTCTATTGAGGTCCAAGGAATGGCCGAGGCAGCCAAGATACAAGCTTTAGTTTGCTATATAAAGCACGAGGACAAGCTTAAGAGCCGCGAAGACCTCAAGGTAAACAAGATCCACAAATACAATCTTGTCAGCAGACAGTCTCGACGAAAGTACCGCAGGGCAGTTCTTCAAGACCGTCAAATGAACCAGGTGCCAGGATATCTACCGCCATATGACCTAGAGACCCAGGCTCAGATTGGTTTACAGGAATTGGTCTACAAATTGATATTGAGTCCCAAGCTAGATTTCCAGCTTCTCGCAACCCAACTTCAAGACTTACTTGCGACTTTGTTGGATAACAAGACGCAGACAATGGAGAACTTGAGGTTGGCTGTCTGGAAGTTACACAACAGTAACGATGCAGACTGTCAATTGCTCGCAGCGGGGCTATACGATCAGCTTGCTTCTATTACAAGTGCCTGTAGCCAAGATGTTAATAGTGTTCTGCAGTCTGTGAAGTCACTGTTTAAGAGAAGCAATGATTTACCGCTCACTGAGATCGAACTATCTGCTCTGAAGATGTTCTTGGAGAAGGAGACTAAGACAAGAAGGAGTCAGGGCGAAGACTTCCGCGACTCAGCCAAGGATCTAAGACGATTGGTTGTGGTGTTTGATTCTTGCGTCGACCTTGATCAGTTCGTTTCATACTAGTATTATTATTATTTAGCAGGCTACAAACTATCAAGTTCCTATGATTCTTATTTAGCTTCTGACGAAACAGAAAATTGTTATTTTGTAAGAACTTTTGGTATCGAGAAATTCCTAACCATCCAACTCATGCCTCTCTGTCCGTTTATTCTCCAAGACAGGGGATGAAGCTGCTGGTAGCTCTGTAGGACCCTGGTTACTTTCCAACTCTTGCAAACTATTGTGCTTTGAACTCTCAGCCGGAAGTTCCGACTTGCCCCATTGCTTAGTGAAATCTCCGTCGTCGTTTTGTTGAACTTGGTTACTGGCATTTCTCTTCCGACGACGTATCCATAACCAAACACCGACAAGAGCCACTATTGCAGCAACTCCACCGACTACACCACCCGCGATAGCCCCAACCGGTGTTGATGATGAGTCATCAGGAGACGAATCAAATTTAGGACTCTCGGTTGAGCTTGGTGTTGACGATGACATTGAAGCTATTTTAGTTAGCAATAATACTGTCAGCATATAACATATAGTAAGCTTATCAAAGAGCTTTGCTACTTTCCTGTTATCCCATTGAATCTCATCCCTGATTCACGTCAGTAAGCAGCCTATCAAGGACATCAGCATACTGACCCGCCCTGGTACCAATCTTTCACAACCTTTGGCGATTCGTAACCCTCAGCCTCCGCATCATACTCACTAGACCAAGTCAGGCTCGGCAAGTCGAGAATGCCGATTCCCTGAGTCCAGGGATCCTTGTCCTTCCAACCTTCGTTTTTACCCCAGTTATTCCCCCCTATGCTTAGAATCTGACGCTTTCCAACAAGAGCACATCCATGCATTCCCCGTTTTGGACCATCGACTTCCGCCTTGAACCACTTGAAGGCAGGAAGCGATAAGACCCAGACATCGCCGAAGGCCTTTGTCTTGTCGTTCCACGCGTTCCAGCCTCCGTAGATGTATCTAGATCAGGTCAGCTAAAACGAGGATTAGAAGCGACTTTGGCAGCGTACATATCGTAAGTATTGTTTGGCCCCTGGACACCGACAGAACAAAAGTCAACTCTAGGATCTGGAGAAACACCTGATGTTTGCTGGTAGTACCACTCTTTAGAGCTGGGGTCGTATACTGTAATGTTGGTGAAGGACACTGGATCTGACTCGTTCCTGAAAGACGGCGTCTTAACCTTTGCACCACCCATAAAGATCAACAATCCAGATGAACCGATGGAAGGTATACAGGTAGCCCTTCCTGACCAAGTGGCGTAGTCCAGTGCTTTTGTGGACTCGTTTGTCCACTTTTGGGTCGTCATGTTGTAAGTCAGCAGCCCGTCAAGTGGTCGTTCGGCATAACTGCCGTCAGTGAACCTCTCATCAGTCCTACGCTCGCCATAGCCACCGAGATGGTATCCGACGCCGTGGCAAGTGGTGTAAGCTCCTCTCACGGATCGATACAAAGAGCTAAACAATGTGTCGTCATCAGGGTCATGAATTGACCAACTTCCCTTGCCATCGTCAGCCTCGAAGGCATATAAATGGTGGTCTCCAGCCGCTGAGGTATTCTTGTACGATCCTTGACCGCCCCATGAGTAGATCATTGAACGTTCCTCATCAACCCAAAGAACTGGTTGTTTCAGATATGGCGATGGTTCTTTCGCACTCTCTGTAAAGGCGACTGTGTCGTTTGTCCAAGATTCATCCAGCGGTATCGAGAGGGTAAGACTGACTGCTCGATATTAGTACTACCCGGGGTTTTGATCAAGGCATTGTTTTACCGGCTGTTGAACGCGAGTCGTCGAGGTCGGAACTAACCTCTCCGCCGTCGATATAAAGATAGTCATCGAGGACAGCAACTTGGCATTTGTGTTAGTCACTGAGAGGGTTATTTGAGATATTTGCTAACCGGACAGTAGCGATCGTCGAATGAAGTCATCATTGGCTGGTAGTTGTGCTGATCCCATGGAGCTCTGTCGCGTTTCGAGTTCTGCCGCACAGCATAGGGAGATGGGACAGACGACAGCTACCAGTCTGCCGATAGACCACTTCATTGTGATCAGATGCATAGGGCTGGATCGTCACTCTTTCGAGACATGTACAAATCTGCAACTCATTTGTGAAGAAAGAGTTTGTGGCAGAAGAAGGGACAAAATTAGAAGTCAGCCACTGTGTTAAAATGGAGTGCGAGACGACTGTTGGTACGAGGGGAAATTAGAGGATGCTATTTGGGGGCCCTTTTTTGTGCCAGGTTTCTGTTGAACAGCCAGCTCAGACCATTTTGGCAAAACACTGCCCACCATGTTACATTTCACATGCGGGTGAGTCTTTTAATGATGGATGGCTCCGGAAATTGCGAAAACAGGTTAAATTCGAAGAGGAATTCCTCCGTATCTCATTGATAGTCTTTGTAATTTTATAAACAGGAACAGGACGGCGATCGAGAGTTGCTCTCGCATACTTGTCTAAGCTGGGGGCGACGGGACATATCCGAGCTTAACCGCCGGCTCAACGTTTCAATCCTGGGGCAGCTGGCCAATCTGCACACAGCTTTCGCTGCATGGTAAGCACTAATATCTTGGCTTGGAATCTTGAATTAAGCATATTCACTATCAAGTGACATCATGAACAGAATATAGAGTGACATTCTTGAACGCTGCTGCCTGCTTCTTGAAGCCTGCCATAAACGTTAATAAGTTGATCAGTTCCCCGCGCATCGAGATAGAGGGACTTAAAGCCCGCGCTACTTCATGGATTTCCCCGTAATAAGCATTCCCTCGCGTCTTGATCGCCGAAAAGCACAAATGCCCTCGTGAATAAAAATAAAAGATATTGTCGGTTCGCAAATTCCCCCTACAAATACCTTTCCTGGTGAGGTTCCTCAACTCCAAGATCATGGCGTGGGAGCAATCAGAGCCGTTTGAGCACAGGCAGCAGAACAGACTCCGAATGCGCTGTTGCAAGCTGCAATCGTAGCTGGGGCCGTCGCTCCAGCGGTAGCTCCCCAGGTCGCTCCGCCAGCAGCATAGCAAGCCATCGCGACAGAGGCGCATCCTGCCTGACAGACGCCGTACGCGATCGGGCCTGCGGCCGCGGTCGTTGAAAGAGAGGTGATGGCGACAAGGAGATGGAGAGGCTTCATTTTGAAGATCGCTGTTATCGCGCGTGTACGTCGCAGTGCTTGGTATTCCGTGCTGTTGGAGCCAAGGTGCTCTCGTCTTCCTTTTGTTCGTGTAAGATGATCAACTTTAGAGGTTTAGATTTCTGAAAGCTTTGAAACGTTGTCAACCATCATTTCTAGTGATTTTAACCTGAGGCGGGGTGGGTGGTCGGCCTCCCGCATAAGATCACGTCATATAACAGACCAGGCTGACACTGTCATCAGTTGCAGCCTCATTTTGAGTAAGGTACTGACAGTTGCAAATCACTTCTGGCATAATATTATGATGAGCGCGTATTCCCTCCATTGATCTAGTAATAGAAAGGCTATCTATGATGGAAACACCTTTTGTGCTTCGACACAACAGCCCTTTTCCGTATGCTAGAAAATATTGCTTTCCTCCCGAAAGCGAGCATTGCCTGTCTCGCGGCTTTGTGATCATGGCGTAGGTGCAAACAGACCAACCGATGCGCAAACCGAGGAGCAGTTTCCAAAATCCACATTGCAGGCAACAACAGTTGCTGGAGCAGTTGCGCCCAAGGTAGCGCCCCAAGTCGCCCCAGCTGCTCCATAGCAAGCCATGACAACCCCAGAACAGCCGGCTTGACAGCTCCCGTATGCCGCAGGGCCAGCAGATACCGCTGATGACAAGCCGATGGCGGGTAGGACAATAAGCCTGAGTCTCATAGTGGCGATCAGTGCTCCATGTTGACAGTTAGGTATGGTTTATGGCAATGTAGAGGCTTGCATGAACCTACAATATTGGTCTCAGGGTTTCCAGATCTTAGTATAATAGTGGATTATATATCTTGAAGGAAATTATGTTCTCTTGAGAATAGTTGTATGTGTTGATTGAAGTGCTGGATCACGATGTGGTCAAAGAGAGAAGAAGGCAGGCTTTATATATTGCACACAAGAGCCAAGTTATATCTGTCCTTTTCTTCGACTTCAAGGCCTAAACTTTCTTTTACTATCTGAATTTGCAATGGACTCCTGTGGTAGAGAGCTTAAAACGATCACGAAGAACTACTAAGTTCTGTCCGCTGATGTAAGCCCTCAGCCACAAGTGATCACGAAGAACCTAATATCTTCCTACCACTAAAACCTGATGACCATTCTCGGGAGTCAATAGGATGCTAACAAGATCAAAGCAAGGGGGATTATACCATCTTCTGAAGGCCAGTTATAACAGTATTCGTGGGACAAGATGGAGGCTATAATCGACAATGTTTGGCCTCCAGCGTCAAGATGCACCATTTCACGCAACTTCAAGTCTTGTGACAAGTAAGCTCGTTCAATGAACCAAATTTCTTCTATGTACTTTCATAACTTCATCAGTTGAGGGGGTGGCTAAACTATGCACAAAAGCCCCGCTCTCATATCCAGACAGAAACGTGTCTTATGGGGATCCCGCCGTCGTGAGTGGCTTTCGACCATAGACAAAGTAGCTAGTCATAGAGTCAGCACTACATCATCGAATCAGTCTGAACGGACACTTACATAGGCCAATACGCATGAATCCTGGGGTTTTGTAAATCCTTTCTCACATGCGCACAAAACACCCTTGTCTCTTCAGTCGACCACCCAAGCCCTCTCGTAAAATACGCCAACGAGAGCCCATCCAATCCACCAGCGATATTCGCACAAGCCCACGCCCCCAACTCCTTGAACTTCCTATCTCTTGGCCACGGATTCGTTGGCCACTTCTGCTGCACCTCGACGATATCAACAAACCCAGCAGCAGCGAGGTAGTTCTTATACTCTGTCGTCGGAAACACGGGACGGCCGAGGTTCTGACCAGCCTCGAAGCAGGATCTGCACCACTTGGAGAGGTAGCTTTCTGGGTGGAGGGTCCCGTCGTCGGAGCGTGCGGGAAGGGACATGTCTTGGAGTTCGAGATAGCCGCCGGGCTCGAGGTTGTCGAAGGCGACTTTGATGATTTGGGGGAAGTCGGTGAAGCAGCCGAGCATCATACGGGCAAAGATGAAGTCGAATTTCCGAGTCCAGGTCCATTCTTTTTCGAGGTCGTCTATTTCGAAGCTGACGTTTGGTGGGACGCTGAGACGGGCAGTCAGTATTTCATCACGCGGTAGAATGCCAGAGGCTTTACGTACAGAGCCGGTTGAATTGGGCTCAGGTCAACGCCGATAACCTATAAAGTCAGTAAGATTCAGCTACGCGACACTGATTGAGTTACCTCTGCCTGAGGGTTTGCATCAGCTAGACACATGTTAGTGCTTAATGTCACTACATGCATTGCAACATCTTACCGTAGTCAATCGCCCATGAGCCAGTCCCAGTTCCCATATCAAGAACACGTCTCGCGCCTTTAGCTTTGGGACATACAGCGAGGTCTCCGTCGAGCGTTCGAACATAAAGCTCATGTTGTAAGTCTAGATATGTTAGCGTTGCCCCATCATTGTGAGTCACGACATACCTAGTCTTTCATTCTCTTCCTTTCATTCAGTCAGCAACATTCATTATGCAAAGTGCCCGATCCGGTATCGAGTCTGTTGATCAAACCTACTTCGTCATTCGGCAGGACATATTCTACGACTTGTCAGTTTTTTGCTTCCAGTCGGCACGAGATTATCTTACTCCCACTACTCAAAGCATGGTAACTTCGACCGTTTTCTTGTCGGTATGCCAAAATGCTCGACGAGATTGAAACAACCGACGGCTCTACTTCCTATACATGATCAGAATACGTCATTTTGAGGCTCCGTCAAAGCGTAAAGTGACCCATGACAAGCGCGAGTCACTGAAACATACCTCGCCAATTGAGGAGTCGGCATCGTCGTCGTCACCTGCAGCCTATGCACGTTAAATCAGACCCGCTCATGCATGAAAATAGAGGGGCAGGAATAAGTAGGCATCTCACGATAGCATCTTGGATTTGGATGACAGGCTCTGGGGGCGGAGTGCCCCCCTCGTGCTGGGACTCTTGAAGTGCCATCGTCGATGGGGCCAGAGTGTGATTGAGCTGTGGATCACGGAGGATTGATTGAAAGGAACGCCCCCTCTTTGTTATTTTTTTGTGCCGGGCCGTTCCTTGTGTAGCGTGATGGGCTTTTCTGGATCGGAACGTGGCGTTACTGATGTTCCGCCAATTCATTTGGACGGGGATGGCTTCCGAAACGCGCCATCGACGTGCAGAATCGTATCATTTAGGGGTCTTGGTCCGCTGTTGGCGATACAGCTCCACTAACTATTCTCCGTACTGAAACAGAACGAGTTTGTTAGAAGGGCTGTACTGCCTGATATGAGTGGTTTTTATCAACGTCAAGCTCGGTAGCGTTCATGCGCCTTCTAATCAACATGATCTGATTGGACAAAGTCCGTTGAGGCCCTGCGCCGTTGCAGGGTATCTTGATCTCCAACGGCGTCGTCGGCTGATTAGATTTGTCTGATTAGTCAATTGCTCCTAGACGAAATGGCTTCTCTTCCTTCACCCGCTCATCACGGTTCGAGGCACTGCTCAAACACCATTCAAGATGAGCCCTGAAGGCGATACCTCTGCAGGCTTTCTGCGCGATGTCTGGCAAGGCGTTGCCGACCATCCTCGGGCCGTCATTGCTACAGCGGCTCTTGGGCTAGTTGTTCTCTTCGTAGCTGACACGTTGCGCACTTGGTACCGGCTATCACATGTTCCCGGTCCATTTTGGGCGGGGTTCTCCAAAGCTTGGATGGTGAGACAATCTTTCAAGGGAACTCAACCTTATGCCATTCAACAAGCCAATGAGAAATATGGTATGACTCTGATTTCTCTTAACAAGTGTAGCTCACTCTATTTCTAGGATCCCTCGTGCGCATTGGGCCAAATGAGCTGGCGACGGATGATCCCAAGCTGCTCAAGCGCATGATGTCAAGTCGCTCTGCCTATACAAGAGGACCTTGTAAGCTCTTCCTATCTTCAGTTGATGGCGTATGTAATTATGGATTGACTGTTGAGGACAGGGTACAATGCTCTTCGTTTCGAGCCTGGAAAGGACAACCTCTTCTCCATGAGGGATGATGACGCCCATACAAAGCTGCGCAACAAGATGGCCGCTGGTGTAAGTCCTCTACTAGACCAACTACCGTGATATGAAGCTTAACTCTTGACCCAGTACTCTGGCAAAGAAAACGAGTCTCTCGAGCGCACCATTGATGAGCATATCGCCAAACTCATCAACCTCCTGGAAACAAAGTATCTCTCAACGAATCAAGACTACCGCCCGGTGGACTTTGCGCAAAAGATCCAGTTCTTCACTCTAGATGTCATCAGCGACCTCGCCTTCGGTCAGCCATTCGGATATATCGAGCAGGATGACGACGTCTTTGACTTTATCAAGATTACAAAATCTTACTTTCCAGTGACTTTGTTCATTGCGAACATACCATCGTTGGTGTCCTTGCTGCATTCGCGGTTGTTTAGTGGCGCCTTGCCGAAAGAGAGCGATAAACTTGGCTTTGGTGCTTTCATCGGGTGAGTCTTGTCGGTGTCAAAAGTCTGTAGGAAACTGACAACTTCAGTATCGCAAACAAGAAAGTCGCGGAACGATTTGCGCCAGGTGCCAAGTCGCGTCCAGATATGCTCGGCTCATTCATTCGTCACGGTCTGACACAGGAAGAAGCGTCACGAGAGTCCTTGCTCAATGTCGTCGCTGGAAGTGACACCTCAGCAACTACCATCCGCCTCATCATGCTCAGCCTCCTAAGCAATCCCATTATGTACCTCAAACTTCAAAACGAAATCGACAACGCAATCAAGGCTGGAAGTATCTCATCACCCATCACCGACGCTGAAGCCAGAAAACTACCCTATCTCCAGGCCGTTATCCAAGAAGGTCTCAGAATCAAAGCTCCAGCAGCTGGGCCACTGTTCAAGCAGGTTCCACCTCAAGGCGATGAGATCGATGGAAAGTTCATCCCCGGAGGTACACAGATTGGACAATCGCCATTTGCTGTTTATCACTCCAAGGAGACTTTTGGTCAAGATGCGAGTCTCTTTTCGCCTGAACGATGGATCAATGCGGATCCTGCGAGATATGAAGCTATGGCTGAAGTTGTTAGTCTTGTATTCTCGACCGGAAAGTACCAGTGTCTGGGCAAACCGGTTGCGTTTATTGAGCTGAACAAGATCTTTGTTGAGGTGAGTTTTGACTGCGTGTTGAGAAGGCTTGAGACTAATTACGCCTGACAGTTGTTGCGACGATTCGACTTTTGTATGACACGTCCTGAGAGACCTCTTCATATCATGAATGCTGTAAGTGGCCTACTCGAATTTGACATTATGGCTACTGACTGGTGACGTAGGGAATTTGGCTAATTGAAGATTTCCCTGTTCGCATTACACGACGGGAGGCTTGAGTCCACCAACCTGCGTATCTATCATTCAGAACAACATAGCTTTAAAGTTGATCATCAGCCTGCTTAGGATGGATAAGAGTGTTGATCCATTATACCGTCTGTACCTCCGTAAAGCCAGCATAGTTTACAGTTGTGTGGTGAAGATTACGATCACCAAGTTGTTTACCCTGAAATGTTTCTAGTCTCATCAATCTTCGCTTGAACGGAACTATGATTGGCTCGAGTTCTTAGCGGTCTAGATTGTTGTGGAGGATCCATCGATGAAATTTATCGTGAAGGCTAGTACCTGGGCTATTGAACCAGCTGAGGCAGATCGTCAATAGCGTCAAGCCTCACTGAGCTAGCTGTTACGTGGGCGAATTAACCCCTGACAGAATGTGAACAAAAACAAGGAATCCGCCTTTTGTAACTGTATGATCAATTTTGTTTTCTAACCTCTCTTTCAATCCCTCAATCCAACTCTTGTCATTCTTTATTGTAACAAATATGCGGTTCCGCAACCTTTTTGCGGTCTGTCTTGCGACTGCTGTCGCATTGCATTGGCTAGCGTTTGCAAACCTCGACCTTCTGCCAGTTCTAGTGTGTTTCCCTCTTGGAAATATGTTCGTGGATCATTTCTAATAGCGAATAGGCGTTATGACTGCTGAGAGTGCAACCTCGACCATTTCTGCTACCGCTCCAACGACGACTGTCCAAGCTGAATCAACCACTGCTACCTCTGCCGATCTGTCGACTACTCTCACGTCTACTGTTGATGACGAGACTACAGCGGAGGCTACAGAGACGGCTACTACCATCGAAACATCCGTGATTGTCGGTTTATCGACTACTGCCATTGAGACAACAGGCACTACAGAGACCGCCACTACAGATACTACAACCACTGATGAAACCACAACAACTGCTGTGGCTACGTCTGCTGAGACAACTACAGCCGATGCCACCACCACAACCGCAGACAACTTCGACCCAATCCCAACGTTCAACGTCCTCGCTATCGGCGCGCAAGTCGACGGCCAAAAACTCAGCGGCGAGGTAGAACCAGGCTACGACGTGGGATGGAACCTCCCAGGCGCACCGCAGATCCTCGCATTCTCCATCGAACCCGACACAAACCAAGTTGGAGAAATCGGCGGAAACTATCTGTGTGTCCGATACGCCGACGGAGACATCCACTTTCTCACGCTCTGTGATCCCGGCACGGAGACCAACTTCATGGGCGGTATTGCTAGGGTTACATGTGAGCAGACTCACGATCGAAGGCTGGAATGCTCGGCTCCTGCTGGGCAGTGCATGGACGATCCTCTTACTGGTATTCCGATTTGCTCGGCCATGCCTGGGACGTCCACGGCATTTTATGTGTATTCTGGTGAGACGACAGGAGTTAGGCTTACTATGGGACGGGATTACATTGCCCCTACTACTGATAAGCAGTCTATTGACCTTGGGATTGAACCTGCTTCTGATGATACATAGCCACCGAGGGCTGGAACAACATTCCTTCTCCAAATTCTTTGTGGTGATAGAAGCTCTCAGCCACAAATAACACATCTACTTCTCGTTTTCCATAAAATTTCAAACTATTCCGTACATCATATTGGAGGACACAGTAATTGGGTTAATTTTATGGTTATCCTTGATCTAAAATCTTAGCCTAAGAACTTTTAGATCGTTCATCTTAGCATAGCGCTATTGACTTTTAAATAAATATCCCTGCGGCGTTTTGTTAGTTTCTGAACTACTGCAATAGCTACGCCTCAAACGTCCATAGCGCGAAGCCCTCAGCTAACAGCGCAGTAGCTCATCGATCAGCGCGTCTTCGAGCCGGACATGGGTCTGTACGCCCAGTGGTGGAGACCTTGATCGGGTTTTCACTTATTGTGGGAGATCGGATGGACTCTGGCTTGCTATTGTGTGTTCGCAGCCTAAAGCTGAACCTTTGTAGGCGGCAGTCAAAAGGGTGTGATGACTTTGTGTTGGTATAAACTCAGCAATACTATTGATAACTTTTGTGGCTTCTATCTACTTGAACCGGGTTTATGAGTAGCCAGCTCACTCCCAAAATCACTACCTTTGACTGAATCTACAACAATGCAGCGCTCGTCACTATCCCGACTTGCTTCTGTTTGTGGCCCACCAACAGAAACAATCTGTTCAGATCTAGATGCGTCGCTCTTCCAAATACCTGGATGAGGGTTTCGAGCAGCTATATCTGACAAGTTGTAGCCCTTTGCGGGGGCACCTGGCCCTGTATAGTACAAGGAGCTCTTTTTGGTTGATCCGAAAATGCGAGGGAACAGCTTACCCATGGGCTGTCGTAGCACCGGCAAACAAGCGGCAATGATTCCCAGGTTAGCTTCGATCAGAGTCCATACGCCGCGATCGATGAAGTTCCATGTCATGTCTTTCTTATTCCTGAGAGAATTAGAGACCGAAGTTACTCGGAGGATTGATGTGATGGTAACACTACGACATTGGTTAGTTCTTGTCTGGAGATATTGGTGTTTGTACGTACAATCCACCAAGAAGAAAGATGCAGCAGAGCAGCAGTTTCTCCCGTCTACTGGTCTGAAGCCGCATGATAGGCAGGGTCGGGAGAGCCAAGACCATAACGTCGGTCAAGATGTTGAGGACAGCGTAAGCAACCCAAAACTTGTTCGAGTCGATGCACTTGGCATCGACAGACTTGTCCCAGGCCCCTTTGATAGGGACGCATTGCCAAATTGTCGCTGCGATACCACCGATACTGTATCCCACTACGACTCCCAGCACGACAAAAGACCAAACACGAAACGATTTTGTGACAAACAGTCGGAGGTATAGTAGGATCGCTGCGACTTTATTGAGGCAGACAGTTGCTTTGTACGGTGTCTGGGCGATGAAGAACATCTTTAATGCCATTTGAAGATCGGGCTTTTCGAGATCGGCTTTGTGCATTCCGTATCCATGATGGATTGCAAGTTGTATGTATGTCGACAGGAGAACAGATGATATCTTGGACAGTTAGCTATTCTGCCGTCGGGAGGGTCGAATAACTTACCAGAGAAACAATAATGGCAACGTCGTCTGATCCGAGCTTGTGTATCGAGTACCGCGCAACACATCTCGCAATGACAAACAGACCTGAAGAAATGACCATCACTAAGGATGTGATGTATAACTTCCAGCCATGATTGTCGACGCCATCGGCGGGAAATCCCATGCCTCTGTCAATCATTTTGGTGGCTGCATCCTACACGGACGGGCTAGAGGGGCCAAGGAGGACCCCCAGTATATAAAGTTGGGCAGAGATCGGTTCCAACAGCGCGGCACAGCCAATGGTGCAATAGACCTATGTCACTCGGCACATCATGATATGATGGAGACCGGTACTACTACAAGCAGTACCGGCCATCGTATGTTGGTTCCAAAGTCCCAAAGACATACCTTCGGAGGCGATGGAAGTGTTACCACATTGCCGGCTCAATAGAGTGAGTAGGTAGAGAATGACGACAGGGCCAGCGAAGAATGCGTAGCGACCAGCCTGTCTTGGTAGTGAGGGAATAGAATCAATCTCCGAAGAAGAAAGGATAAACGGTCCTTCTGACTGCAGTCCGGAGTGAACCAACCTATTGGTGGTGTCATTTCATGCAGGGGTGAGGCACGGCGAACTGTTCCCCGGAGGTTGGGTAACTCGGACTGGCTACGAGCCCTTGAGGTATTAAGGACACAGAAAGACGAGTGACAACTGCGATCACAATGATTACAGGCAATGGGAAAGAAAAATGGTTCTAGCAATTAGCTTGTAGCTTCATTCTCTGTCCATTGTTTGCGGGCCGTGCCCCTGTCAAACCGTTGATCCGGAAAGGTCGGCCGCCAAGTTCATCCTGACCTGGTCACATCCTCTGTGGATTCCTATTCAAGGCACTTCTCCGATGCGAGTCTCAGTGGTTAAATAAAGTTCCCAAATCTCCCCATCCTAACTTGAGACAGTGACTTTTGCCTTCTGTCACCCCTGCGCCACTGCACCTCCAACATGTACGCGGTCAATTGGGCTTTCGCATTCGCCCTTTGGGCAGGTCTGGCTGCTGCAACACCGAAATGCAACCCATCCAAGTACATGACTGTCGAGACGGCCAATGGACCGATCACTGGCCATGTCGCGGATAATTCACCGTGTGTCGTTGAGTATCTGGGTATTCCGTATGCGAAACCGCCGGTGGACAACTTGAGGTTTGCGGCTCCTCAGCGCATCACGTCTTACACCAAAAAGCCTTTCAAGGCGGAGAGCTTTGGATATGATTGTCCATTGACGGCGAGTAAGAAGGTGGATTATCCTGATATGACACCCCAAGCCCAGCGGATCATCTCATACTTTGCCAGCGCAGCCGGAACCCCCCAGAGTGAGGATTGTTTGACACTCAACATCTGGTCCAAGGCCACGCCCAACTCTGCCAGAGCAAACAAGCCCGTGCTGGTCTTTTTCTACGGTGGACGTAAGTTGCTAGTGGGTTGTGTATCAAGACCGAAACTGATCTGGTGTTATAGGCTTTGCTATCGGCAACACAGACAGTCCTTTCTACAATGGCAAATACTTTGCTGACGCAGAAGACATCGTCGTCATCACCGTCAACTACCGTATCAACATCTTTGGCTTCCCCGGTGCACCCGGCGAGACTCAGAACTTGGGTCTACGCGATCAACGAGCCGCTGTCGAGTGGATTCGCGACAACATCTGGAGATTCGGCGGCAACCCTTCCAAGATCACCATCGCTGGCCAATCTTCTGGTGGTGTAGCTGTTGACTATTGGACGTATGCCTATAAGAAGGACCCAATTGTCAATGGGATCATCGCTCCCTCTGGAAATGCTTTTAGTTTCCCTGGCAACTCCGTTGCAGTCCAAGAGAAGAACTGGGCTTCGGTTGTGTCAGCTGTAGGATGTAATACTACCAGTGACGTGATGTGTTGCATGCGCAAGGCCGACTGGGAGGATATCAAGAAAGCTGCTGCTGGCATCAGGCCTGCTGCGAGCTCTAGCGTACTCCGGTCCATCCCTCCGTTCTGGCCCAAGCCAGACAACGAGGTTGTTTTCTCTGACTACGTCAGCCGAACCAAGAACGGAAACTTTGTCAAAGTCCCCATTCTGTTTGGCAATAACAACAACGAAGACGGATACTATCGTATTCCCGCCTACGGGAATGGTGTTGTTCCCACTGACGCCCAAGTCAAGTCATTCCTTCTCGAATCCTTCACCTGTCCGGTATCCTACCAGGCCAAGGCGCGACGAGATCACAGTGTCCCGTCATGGGCGTACCGATATCTTGCAGACTGGGATAATACGAGATTGTTTCCTACAAGTGGCGCGTACCATGGAGTTGATCTGCACATGATCTTTGGCGCATCTGGCGATGTTAGCGGTATTGAGCCATCGGCCGACCAGAAGAAGCTCACCAAGATCATGCAGCATGCTTGGTTCTCTTTTAGCGATGATCCTTGGTCTGGACTGAGTAAGCTTGGCTGGCCGAAATTTGATCCCGGTCTTAAGACCTTGATTGAGCTGGGTAAGGGCACGAAGCCCCGTGTCGACTTTGGGAAGCCTTCTGTCTATGACGCTCCTTGCTCAACAGTCACGATGGGGGCGCTTTCAACTTCTACGTAGGATATAATATTTCTCGCATGCGCCTTTGGTAACCCAAAGAGCATTCAACCTTATACCAACAATAGCATTTTGAAGTCTGTCACTCTCCATTGGTAGTTGTGTCGCTAGAGGTCTTTGCGATATGCCCATACCCTAACAGACACTTCCAACTTGCATCTGCTACGGGCAGTGCACTCTTGTAAAAGCATTACATCGTCAAAATGGCGTTACAATCATATAAATTGGCGTCAATCAGGCATTGAACTCTAGAATTGTGGAGTCATTCTTGCAAATGAATGGTCTCTTGTCGCGGACCTTAATTCGCCATCACAAGACACTGACTGGGTGGGCAGACACGCTTCTGTCCTTCACCTTAGCGCCTCGGATAACAGCGCCAGACTGTGTCGCATCTCATGTAAGAAGCAAGACTGGTACCCACGAATATCAGGTCGCATTCAACAACACTATTCAGAAGCAGTAGACAATACAGCAGATACCTGGTGAAGGACAGAGACAGTGGCAGACAGGCTCGCCACATGTCTCAGTCTGATGTCCGTGAGAAAACGGAAGGATAGGACTATCAGACAGTGCTATCACATTCCTAACAACGCGTCGTAGCATACTAAACAATTTAAGCTTAATTTACGCTTTTCATGGTAAAACATGCATAATGTATCTCTAGTTGAGCAATCTAGACAAGTCTGGGGCTTGACGTGAGGAGTGTCGGGACTTGGTGCTCCGATAGAGCATCTCACTGTGATTCGTTCCCCCCACCACCACCTTGTAAACTTCAGCCAGCCACGGGTGGCATATGAAGTGCCTTTATCCGGATTAGGGAGCCGTGCACCACTAACGCTCAGCCGCAAGCCTCTTCATGCAAGAGTGTACACAGTTTTCACAGATGATTGTCTCAATTGACCACCCACTCAAGAGCAAGAAAACTCGCCATGTGAGATCAAGGTGCCAGAATGATCCAATCGAAGACTCACTGAGTCTGTACTCAAATGTACTACATTGACCAAAGTATTCATATCACCTGGGACAGTATGATAGTGGTATTAGGTTTCCTTACGCCCTTATGCCGCCTTCTTCGCCAGTAGGGGCCTTGGCGAAGCTACAGTCACGGGCAGTCGACATAGCAATGCACCGATTGTGTGATGCTAGTAGGGCTGAGAAGGTTGTCGGCTGATCGATTCTAGCTTCCAGCCGCACATTCAGATATGCTCCTTAGACAGTCATAAGCCTGCTGCCGTTGAGACAGGGTGCCAGAATGAAATGGTCTAAAGATCTACTGAAGTATACTAAGCTCACCTGAGTCTTTTCGTCACTTAGAGCAAAGGCTTTAGGGTTTCTTACTTTCCCTTGCTGGGATATATATCTTGTCTCACTTGAGAGGGGGACATCCGTTTTCTGAAGGAGAGGCACTCAATCGTTGCCACTGCCTGTCAAGGTCGTTATAAGACCCTCTCTCGTCCTGTGCTTGATCAAATCACTCATAACAGTGACAGTTCCATCTCACAGATTCATACCACAATCCCTTATCCTCAACCCATTCACCATGTCTGGCCCTACCATCAACGGAAATGCGTTCTCCGTCTCATCCCTCCCGGACGGCCCTGAGCAGCCAGGTGGGGACGAGATGAGACTCAACCATCTCCCCGAGAACACTAATTACATCGTTCTCGAGACCCAAGACCCTCTTCAGAGGCCCGAGAAAAGAACCCTCAAAGACCTCCACGTTGAGCTACATGAGTACCTGGGCGGCAACACCTGGCTCTGCCGCTATGAGCCCACGGACATCAAGTCCCTGCGCGACCTTGCTTTCGTCAAGGATGCGAAGCCCCTGCAGCCAGAGCTGAAGCTCCAGCCAGCTCTCAAGGATGATGCGGCTGAAAACCGTACTGTTGACATCGTCCTTCAGAATCGTGCGGATGATTCGGCTGAGGATATCTCCCAGCGTATCCAAGATTCTCTTGGCATCTCACCTGAGGATATCACTATCAGAGATGGTGCCTCTGTCATTCGTCTGACTGGCAACAATGACAAGCTGCAAGAGATCGCCAAGATTGACAGTGTTGGGTCTATTCAAGAGGTACATAAGCTCACCTTCTTCAATAATGTTGCACGTGAGATCCTCCATGCCGATGCCACTGGTTCCAACACCACCATCTTCAAAGGATCCAATCAGATAGTTACCGTCGCTGACACTGGCTTCGATACTGGCGATGAGAACAAGACTCACGAAGCCTTCACCGGCCGTGTCAAGAAGCTCATCCCCATTGGAAGATCCAGCAAGACCAATGACTCCGATGGGCATGGCACGCATGTTTGCGGGTCTGTTCTCGGAGATGGTCACTCTGAGAAAATGGGAGGCTCAATCCAAGGCACTGCACCACAAGCGACTCTTATTGTCCAGTCTCTTCTGGACAATCAAGGTGGCTTGTTCGGTCGGTCTCAGAAGACTCTTGGCGATTTACTCCAAGAGGCACTCGATCACCAGAGTTTCATCCATACCAACTCCTGGGGTCCTATGTGGACGCGCCAACTTCCCTACAACAACGCGAGCGTAGACCTTGACACTTTCGTTTCCAACCATGAGGAGATGACAGTCTGCTTCGCTGCTGGTAACGACGGTGGTGAGGAGACTCGTCTTGGCCACATTGGCGCACAAGCAGCGGCCAAGAACTGCATCGCTGTTGGGTCAAGCGATAACCGTCGCAAAGCCAAGAACAACCGCTTTGACGCCTTCAGGACTGATGGAGTTGTTGAAGGCGACCCCAACAACATCTCTTGGTTTAGTAGTCGTGGGCCTACCCTCGAGCGTCGCATCAAGCCTGATGTTGTTGCACCCGGTACCATGATTCTTTCGGCAAAGTCAAGAGACGCGAAGCCAAATGACCAGTTCGGTCGATCTACCGACCCATCGTGGACATTTAGTTCAGGCACTAGCATGGCTACTCCCCTTGTCGCAGGTTGTGTCGCCGTCCTTCGAGAGACGCTGGAGAAGGATGGAGTCACCTCCCCCAGTGCCGCATTGATCAAAGCCTTGCTTGTCAACGGCGCCGTGAATACGGGCAAAAAGGTTGAATCCCAGGGTTTTGGCCGTGTTGATCTCGCAAACTCCATCATTCTCAAGGGCATAACCACAAACAAAGGTTACCTGGAGGGTGAAGTTCTCGACGAAGATGGCAAAGACGAGTTCATCGAGATACTTACCTTGGGAGACCTTCTTATGCCCGATGGGCCAGACTCGAAGGCTGTTACGTTGAAGGTCACCATGGTATACTCCGATCTTCCCGGTGCTGCTTTGCAAAACAACATCAACCTTCAGGTTGCTGTTGGAGATGGGCCGAGCAGATTTGGAAACTTGGGTGATAGACCTGATGATGTCAACAACGTGGAGCAGGTTATCTGGAGTGATATCCCTGCTGAGAGGGACACCAAGATCACGCTGAGTGTCACTGCGCCGAGGACTATGCGTGGGGATAAGCAAGCTTTTGCTCTAGTTTGGAGTGTGGTTTGATGAGAACTTGCCAGAAAACTTAGGATCTTGACCTTGGCCGACGAAACCTTTTCAGTCCTTTAACCTATGCTTAGTGTGCTATGTACTAAATTTATGTTGGTATCCTCCTCTACCTAGTATATGCAGTTTCTTGCTCTCAAGGCGGGCTTATCACAGTGCATAGAGACTGGAATATGGCTACATGTTTCGATAGCAACCAGGAATGCACAGCGGTTGCATACATAATGGATCACAAGCCAAATAGCCCCATACTTTTGCTTTGACAAAATGTTCCGAAAGTGCGGCTGAGCCGTGTTAACCGGGTCGGCCGCCTCTCGGGGAGACGAGACTGGACGAGCTTGAGCACTGCCTCAAGATCGACAGTTTGAGAAATTCCTGGAGAGTAAAGTGCTATGATTCTTCTCTCACTTAAAAAAACATTTGGCATTGTATTGTCTCGTATTGGTCTGGATCAGGTTCGTGTCTTGGGGTCTACTTGTTGCGATGATGCCAACCTTGAACGTAAACTCAGTCACAGGATCAATACGAGCATGGCCCCGAATCAAGCGGGAGCATGCTTATGCATGTTTAAGATGCTTATTTCCACCCAGCAAATCGTTTATCAACTTTATCACTAAATCGGGGGATTGCCCAAAGGTCCACGCGATGACAATACCAGGCTTGTAGGGCAAGCATAATGGAGCCCGAGTTTGCTGGTGATACCCGGCCCGAAGTCGTTACTCAGCAATGTCGTCCCACAAACAATCAGTCACAAGCGGCCGCTGCACTGCCACAGACTCCGAAGCAAACGTCATCTCGACATCGTATACTTAAATGCCGCGTTTTAAAGCCCGAATCCTTCAAATATTTTTAGGTAGCGTGAAACAAATCCACGTGGTTTGTGGCTTTCCTCCCTAGTTTGATGCTCCATGATTCGAGGCTAGCAGTTGGCATTAGTACTCTACTGGTCATGACGAGAGACCAAATGGGCTCGGACGATACTCGGGACGAATCACCTTTGTTATAAATGACATTCCAGAACATCTAGCAGACATAGCCAAGTCAATATTCGTGTATTTAGTGAACTAGTGACAGGCTGTTGGGAAAACAGCCGCTGCAGAGAACAAGTTTAGAGGTACTTTGCTATCTCAGCCTCGTCTTCATGTGAATCCACCGTACAACCCAAGAGGATCATAACCCATGTGCATCAAACAGAACCGTACGACGTGTTGAAATACCCGTGACGAATATCCGGACTATCAAAGCTCGTATTTCCTTCCCAGAGGCTTGAGATTGGTCTCCAATGGTCGATCATGGCCAAGCAGTCCACAGGTCGGCCGACCCTAGACGCACGTAGCAATACTTGTGCCATGCCAAGTCGGCAGTCAAGATATTTCCGAAGCTTCTAATAAGAACATTGTACAGATCCGCCAACTAATGTTCAATATGTATAGCATTTTGGCTATGTTGTATCTTGATCGCAATGCTGATAGGACATAGCCGACGGCTCTTTATCGTGTACGCCTCCTTGGCTACTTTATGGGTCTTTATGTTCCAGCTCTGCAGACTCTACACGTTCTCCGACCCTTCTTCTTTCTTTTACGACTCCCGCCGAGCCTACGAGACGCGATATAGTGCTATTCGGCAACGCCAGGCTGATGAGCTACTCGACGTTGCCGAACACTTCCCAATTGAAGAGCTATCTAAACTCCCCCTTTTCAACAATGCTGCTGAAGCAATACCGCGAGACTCAGAGAAGCGTATTTGTGTCGGCATACCGAGTGTCACGCGAGAACGAGAGCAGTTCCTACCCAGAGCTGTGGCCTCACTTGTCCAAGGTCTCAGTCTCGAACAGAGACAGGCGATACACATCATTGTACTACTAGCAGACAATGATCCAAAATCCCATCCCGCCTTTGGAAAACGATGGCTAGACCGCCTGGTTGATGAGGTCCTCGTTTACGGCAATGCTTCGACAACCGATGCTACTAAGCAATACCGTACCGTCGCATCGGATCACATTCATGAGCTCTCCCGAAACGATCGAGTCCACCGCGATTACGCTACACTGATGGCAGCCTGCCAAGAACAAAAAGCACAGTATTTCGCTTTGGTAGAGGATGATATCATTGCTGCGCACAACTGGCTAGGACGACTATCTACTGCCTTGGACAAGCTCGAGCGAACCGAAGACGTAAGGAACTGGCTGTACCTGCGACTGTTCTATTCCGAAACATACATGGGCTGGAACGCTGAGGAGTGGCCGGCCTATCTCGTAAATTCGATATCGGTATACTGTATCGTCTTGGCACTATACTTCCTCGTAGTGACTATAGATACGCGACGGAGGTCCCAGACCTTTCACCTAAAGTCTACCCTTTGGGCCTTACCACATCTCACATTCTGGGCAGCGTCCTTCATCATCTTGTACTTCCTTGCCGGTCGCCTTGCAGTCAACCCGTATCCAAGAGGCATTCATGAGATGCCAAACTACGGGTGCTGTGCACAGGGTCTAGTGATCCCTCGGCAACATCTTGACGCGCTTGGTGCTGCCCTGAACAACGCGTCTGATGCTGTTGCTGGCGACTCACTCATAGAGTCTTTCGCTGACAATCATCATCTGAAGAAGCATGCTATCACGCCAAGTGTACTGCAACATGTCGGAAGGATGGGATCATCGGATGTTGGGGGGACTCGCAAGGTTACGTGGAACTTTAGCTTTGAGAAGACCATCGCCAGGAGATCATGGAAGTAATAGCCTTGTGATGTTAAATTCAAGTTCAGTCCACATCAGACATCATATCAGTTCACCCTCCGCAGGATCCCTCATCAGGCTTTCCCAGAGATCTTGTCCGTACGGAAAGGCCATCTGATACCCCTCACCAGGGCCTACCTCAACCCCATCGTCGTCAGCTAACGCAACGCGGCGTATAGTATCTCCAATATCCACCTCAATGTCCGATGAGAAACCCGATGTACGCTCAAGCTCCATCAGCGCTCCGAGTAATCGAACTCCTCTCCTAGCGATTGAGCTTCCCTGTTCTTCTTTACTAAGGAAGGTCTTCCCGAACTCGACATAAGCACGTAGCCTCTCCCAGTCATGCGTGAGGGCATTCCGGGCCTTGAAGAGTAAAGCAAAGAGGAGAGTGATGGAGCAGCTGATCATGTACGACAGCGTAGTCCACATTCTGCGGCAGATGCGTGCCTCAAGACAGTCGGGCCATCGCTGGAATGCTTCGATGCTTCGTTCCGCTATCGTCACACACGAGAGCTGCAGCGGATCAGTGATGATCCCATGGTAGACCATGGGCACTTACTTGAGAGAACGCGTATCGCCTGTCCCGGAAACACGACAGTTGGAATTGGCGATGAACGGTAAAGATCTGTCGAACTTGTTAGCCACGAACACATTACATCCTCAGCTTTCACTACTTTCTGGGCAATACTCATGAGAAGCATCGCCGGCATTAGACCCGTAGGCAAACCATCGGTTGCTGGATTGTCGCTTGGCATAGTATTGACCTCACGTAGCATATCAGACCATGAGAGATACAGGCTCTTGATCTCCTCGTCGGCTCGGATGACTTCATCATATCTTCCATCAATTTCATCAGTCTCTGTACTTCCTTTCCTCAACATGCGATCATGATGTCTCCACATAACAACCGACACTGTGAAAATCCGGTCAGCCTGCGTCATCTAGATCTAGCTGACTAGCCTTACTCTGGGCAAGGCAATTCGTCCAAGTAGTAATGGTGCAGATCTCAGCGGGCTGTGCGTTGACTCGGCCACCTTGTATCATGCGCTGCTCATCGTCATGGCAGTTAGCGGGCATCGGGGTGTTGAACTGCGAGTAATGAATCTGGCAAGTATTCTGAAATGGTATTTGCAACCAGTCGTACCGCACGAGAAACCACCAAATTCGCTTTCGCACTTCGCGGTCGATGGCCCCGTTCACACCGATACTAGGGTCATCTTGACCCAGACGGTGCAGGTTCAGGCATTGAGCTGTGCGAATGGCAGTGGATACGAGGACACATATGAGGTCGGATTTGTCAAAGTTGTGGGCAACTTGAACCAGCAAGCAGATTGTTTGAACTGAGGCCAATTTATGCTTATCCATGAACTCGGCTTCATACAGCATCTCCCTGCTTTTATCGAACAAGATACGGGAAGCTTCGCTCTCAACTTGCATGGCCAAACGTCAGTGACTTATAGGATGGGTAAGCTAGGCAATTTACCTGTTAATCTCTGGGGTAGAGATGACAGATAGTCGCTATCGAGATGGTAGAGCGTTTGCTTATGGAGCGTCAGATTCGCCTATTGGGCAGCAGGACGTGCATCTTACGGAGAGGAGAGCATAATAAAGAGCTATCCAACTTCTATCACATTCAATTTTGAGAATATTCTCATCAAACTCGCGCAGAAACGTCGGCATATGCACCGTGTTATGCATCCAGGCCAAGTGCTTCTCATGAAGCGCTAGCAGTGAGCGGGCATCCTCGACAGGTAGGAACGCATCCCACTTTTGAACGGGCTGCGTTATGGGAGTGGAAATAGACTCTCTTCCATTGAATCGGTTGAGAATATTGCGCCGACCGTGGGTGAGAAACTCCAGCATGGCAGCAGCTTTGTTGGTCAACCTTGTGTCGGGCGTGGATAGGGAAGCCAAAAGCTGTTCAATCATTTGATCATCAATTTGCGGTAGGGAATCACTACTACTTGCAGCAATGTTGCCAGCTTCAGGGTTAACAGTAGTAGTAGGTACCTCATCGATCAAAGTTGGGGACACTCTCGTGAGGTTGGCCGCTTCTGGGGCAGGGACAACTACAGGTGGCGGATCATCCAGTGCTGTAGAGGCCCTGGAGCGCCCGACCGAGCGCCTCGAAACAACTGCGACAGGCTCTCGGTGACATTGTGCAGCTTTATTCTGGCGCACGCAAGCGGTGCAGGGGATAGTCTTGGAGCATTTAATCTTGCGGCGAGAACAATTAGTGCAAGCGAGAACAGACCGCTGACTGCTTCGGACTGATCTCGGATTTGACATGTGTAATCATCCCCGTCGGCCGTGTTTTGCACAATTATTGCGGGTGAGACATTTACAACACGGCCGAGTTTTATGGATGGGTCTGGTCGACACCCTCGGTCGGCTAAGCCCCGGCTATCACTGCTCGCACCAACATCCGCTGTAATCTGTTAAATGTTGAAGCATTGCACTCCATGTTGCATAACTTATCGACCAGGAGGTCGCTGAACAGTCTTTAACTTGCCTTTGATGATAGTTTTATGCTCTTAAGCCCCGAGTAACTAAAATTGGTTTGTCTGACTTTGACAGCCGTAGGTATTGTGCTAAATGAACGCCTCTGGTTCAGGAACTCGGCCGAGCTGGTGACTCGGGTTGACTCACAACTTCTCCCACAAGATGAGATTTTAGCTCAACACATTGCTTCTTAAATACCATCACTTCACTATTTCTGATCTAGACTTGTTCGTAGTACTTTCCTTGTTTCAATCCTTCCACTTTTACTTCCTCATTGTCATTAATCGCGACGTACCGAATATTCAGCAAACACTTGGACTACCCTACATCATCTCCATCAGCAACGCCACAGCCATGGCTCAAGACGCTATGTCTCATCCAGCTAGAACCAAGATTTGTGTGTATTGCGGAGCAGGCACTGGTGCCAGTCCCGCTCACATGGAAGCTGCCCGGGCGCTCGCTCGTGCGATGGCCGCAAATAATATCGACCTTGGTGAGTGACATTTGGGATTATTCCCGAGGCCCTCGTCAAGCACGAACGAGCTGGTTCGGGCCAGGTCCAAAACCTTCCCGACGAAGCAGTGTTTGGCCGAAATACCCTCGTCAAAGATATGCACACCCGAAAGAAGCTTATGGCTGAAGAAGTCTTTGCAGGCGGACCAGGCAGTGGATTCATCGGTCTTAGCGGCGGCTTCGGAACCATGGAAGAGATCTTCGAGACGACGACATGGATTCAGCTTGGCATTCACAGCCGCGGCATTGTACTTCTCAATGTCGATGGCTATTGGAGTGGCATAATTGACTGGCTGGACAAGGCTGCTGAGGAAGGATTTGTGAAGCCTGGGAACAAGGGTCTTCTCGCTGTAGCTGAGACTGGTGAAGGCGCTATCAAGACGTTGCGCGAGTACAAGGTGTCGAGCTCCATCTACCAGCTCGAGTGGGGAACTCAATAGCGTCAGTGGGGAAGAATCAGTGCCTCTACATTGTTGGAAGAGAGGCGTTTTTCGACGACGAGAGGGGGGGGGGGGTTGAAGACACTGAGATATATACTCGCAAATATCTACGAAAAACAAGATGAAATTGACTCGTCTGTCGAGCTGGTAGAAAGTCTAGAGATTCCACCACCCACGGGTCGAGATGATATAAACAACGGCTTCAAAAATGCGCCGGAAACAGAACGGGCGTTCTCCATAACCGAACTAGGGTACGTTGGTGTTGGGCCCATGTCGATGAAGCCTGGAGACCATGTTTGTGTTCTTTATGGTGGATGCACGCCTTTTGTTATGCGCCCGGTGGATGGTGCTAGTGATGAAGATTACTTGTCCTTGGGGGATTCTTTCGATAACGGCTTAATGGGTGGAGAGGCTTTGGATGACAAGGGCGCTATTGAGAAATGGTTTCATCTGAGATGAAGGACAGAAGACATCCTACATTTATAGAAGCCCTCGAACTATATCAGTTTATTCTGATCATTTCGTGATATTTATTTCATGCTGACAACAATACAGGGCTGGGCTCACGCGTGATAACTTTAGAGTCACTCGCCGAAAGATATTTATAGAAATATGCGAGGCCCCCAAACAGGACTGATATGACAGTAAGCTGCATGAAAGGCCAGCAGCTGATTGGTGGTAAGACAAAGCCGAAAAAGCCGTTATCTAGGAATCGAGGACTTACTCACAGCCTGAAATTGGTCTGCAGTGCATAAACAATAATGCCTCATCCTTGATCGTAGCCCTCTGGTTTAATCACCACCGACCATGGAGCATAAGTCATTCTTTAGCTACCCCATCACCCAACCCTTCCCCTTCCGATGGTTCACGCCAGTTACTGTCGTCGGGGGTATAGTATTCATCGCGCTCTTCACTCTGATGAATTTTGCCTCTAGCAGCTATGAACTTATCGTGCAGAACTCGCTGGATCCAAATGCGACTGTTTCGAGGCGCGGCTTTCTGCATCGTTACCCATCCTTCCTAACCACCAAAGTCCAGCCCAAATGCCAGCCTGCCACGCTACCTGTAAACAGCGATTTCTTCACCAACAACACGGCCTTGACATACACGTTGACAAGCGTTTGGGAGAGGGGAAAAGAAGGTCAACGAGTCATTTCGCCGGCTCTCACATATCACAGAAACATCCTGCAGGACTGCTCTGTCAATTCCGTGGAAATCGACTTTGATTCGCTAGACAGAGCTGGAAAGCAAATTGGCTTTTGCGAATGGGGCGCCGTGCTGCGGTCGTACATCTCTTGCAAGATTGACACCCCTGCCGGAGAAGTCTTCTTCAATATGACACAGACCTACGACTACGTTCCTGAGACCGTTTCCTTCGATAGTCTACACAAGTTTCTTGGTACAGGGTTCCTCAGTCGTAACAAGACAACGCAAGCTAGCCTCTGGTGGGGCGAGTCCCTAATGTCGACATTCTGGGGAGAAGTCACACTGATGCTTCAGGATCAGCGGGTGGCTATCAAAGATGACGATGGTAAGATAGAACTTAACAAGGGGACTGTTTCTTTCATGATGAACGATACGCTTCCAAATATTGACGACCCCGGCTTCTTCAGCCTCGACTATCGTTTCTATGGTAGCAAAATAGATGAAGTAGCCTGTTGTCCAGACTTGCCGCCTCCCTTAACGGCAAAGGCTCTAGATAGGAGCGACACTTATCCAAACATATGGATAAAAGCAGACTCGCTGGCAAAAGCTGCGTACTCGACAATACTCGTTGATCTTGGGCAGAAAGCAGCCCCCAAGTCCAACATCCTTACCGACACTAAGCTGCTGACGCGCTACACGGAAAACTTGTCAACAGCTCGCATGGCGAATCTGATATCAGGTCCCGCAAACGATAGTTACAGCGCATTAAAGAAAACGACGGGTAGCTTGGGCATTGCACCATCTGTCATCGCGACGACGTACATCTGTCAGGTGCCACGGCTCAAACCAGCGGGGAATCTCATCGTTGCTATCATCGTAGCTGATCTTGTGCTGCTTCAAGCTGTATGGCAACTCTATAAGCTTTCGGCAGAATTCTATCTTGGCAAGAAGAACCGGGAGACGGTTCCGTGCGAGAGATGCTCTGGGGCTGGACAAGTAAACGATTCCATGCCACCTTCTATGCCGAGCCAGGAGAGTGGGCTGGAGTATTTTCCGCTAGTTAACACGCCGGGGCAGAGGGAAGGTCTTTTGACAGGGAGCAGGGTTTAGTCAATGAGGCTTAGCAGTCTGCAAATTGGTGTTTAGTAGTCAAATGTATAGGTTTGTATGATGAACACAGATGCCGGGCGCTTTGACCGTCCTAATACAGCACTCGGGCGTTTGTTTAGACTATTTGATTAAGGTTGAATGGCAAGTTGTGCAATGACGTGCCTTGAAAGCTTCCATCCCACCTAAAGTCCGGCGCTAATGCAAGTTGCTGACATTTAAGGACCCGCTCCTGGCTGCAACACAGACACAATTCTTCTCTCTCCCTGCTCAAGCTGCTTTACTTTTGATGACTGTGAGAATGCATCGGACAGACACTCGGCAAAAAACACAGATTGGCAATGCTTGGAATAACTAAGCCTCGAAGTTTACGATGGTGAAGTGCGCGGCCTCATTTGGTTCGTCCACTGTCGTGACGTATCTCCAACATGGTAGCATGAAGATGTCGGAGACGTGGAATATATAACGATTAGAGCTCCGCCTGAGATAGACATTCATTATCATACCTCTCATCCAGTGACCACACTGCAACTATCCACCATGAAGTCCATCCTCAACTACGCTGCCCAAGGCATCATGGCCTTCGCAGTTGCAATGCCAGCTTCTGCACAGAACCTTTCCTATGGCGCCGACAACTTCTACCGTAGCGAATCCGTCGCCATCCAGCCCATTCACTTCAACACTGTTTACAACACTACCATCGCCGGCAATCTCTTCACCGCCAGGAACACAAGCCGCAGCACGAACTCCCCCGCAATCGTCGTCGGCCATCCCATGGGTGCAGTCAAAGAACAATCCGCCAACCTCTATGCCACCAAGCTAGCAGAGCAGGGCTTCATCACCCTGACCCTCGACCTCCCCTTCTGGGGAAGAAGCGACGGCCCTCAGAATCTCGTATCGCCCGATTTCTATACCGAGGCTTACAGTGCTGCGGTTGATCATCTGGGTACTTACAACTTTGTTGATCGCGATCGTATCGGCGCGCTTGGAATTTGTGGCAGTGGGAGTTTTGTCATCAACGCGGCCAAGATTGACGCTCGCATTCAGGCTGTCGCTACTGTTTCCATGTATGACATGGGCACCGTGAATCGCCAGGGCCTGAGAGGAGCTGTGTCGGTAGAGCAGCGCCGAGCGATCATCGCCAATGCGTCACAGCGGCGATGGGCTGAAGCCGATGGAGCTCCAACTGCATACACCGGCGGGACTCCGAACGAACTCACAAGCCAGACTGATGCTGTCTCTCATGAGTTCTTCGACTTCTACCGCACCGTCCGTGGCGAGTTTACGCCCGAAGGCTGGCAGCGCAATCAGACTACTCGCCCTACGCTCGTCACCAATGTCAATTTCCTTAACTTTTACCCGTTCAACGACATCAAGATCATCTCACCTCGCCCTCTTCTGATAATTTCTGGCGATCAGTCGCACTCTAGGGAGTTTAGCGAGAATGCTTATCGTGCGGCCGGTGAACCCAAGGAGCTTTACTGGGTGCGTGGGGCGGGCCATGTTGACCTTTATGATCGTACTGAGCTTATTCCTTTCTCTAAGCTCAACGACTTCTTTCAAGAAAACCTCGTTTAAGGCCTTCATGAATTAAAAATTGTTGTATGCTCATTGGTGGCGTCAACGCACTCTTGGCGGCTTCGTTTCACTTCTCTATTTAGGTTGGGTTAGGCTAGAAGCTCATTGTAGACAAAAGCCTCAACTTTTGCAGACATAATGTCTTCTTCCGCCCATAGAAATACATACTTATATCTTTATCTAGAATATGTGTTTAGAAGCTGTCTCGTTTTTAGACATGTCACTACCAATAGCCATCATTGCAAATTTGGGCTCTTGGTTAAATGAGAGTAGCCAGCGTTGTAAGCACCATAACTCAGTGGAGGCCCCCTTTTTGTGTCAGCAACTTGCATTAGCGTCATTATTACAGTGATTGTTGCGTGTAAGCAAGGTGCATTAGTGTTGTTGACATGCGATATATGATACTATGGAATATAATCGTTCAATTCGACATACTTGCGTTTGGCCTTTTAAAACAGAATATCTTCCCAGGTCCTTTCCAACGATTTTCTCAATCTCTTTGCAATCTTGTAATCTACCCATTCGCACGGCTTTGACGACTATGGGGTTCCCAACTGCGCCCAAGCCCAAGACCCCTCTTGGCTTCCATCGCATCCTCTCCCCGACTGCCGGAGTCAAGGTTTCACCAATCTGTCTCGGTGGTATAAGCATCGGCCACGAGTGGAAGTTCTACACCGGCAAGAATGAAGAGCCATTCAAACTCCTTGACGCGTTCTACGACTTAGGTGGCAATTTCATCGACACCGCGAGTAACTACAACAACCAAATGTCAGAAACACTCATTGGGCAGTGGATGCAGGAACGCGGTGTCAGAGATCAAATGGTGATTGCAACAAAGTATACTGCAGGCTATCGTGCGTTCGGCGACAAACCTGAGCCTTTGCAGTCAAACTTCACCGGTAACTCTGCAAAGAGCATGCATATCTCGGTACGAGATAGTTTGAGGAAGCTGAGGACAGACTATATTGACATTCTGTATGTTCATTGGTGGGACTATGCGACGCCAGTTGAAGAGGTAATGAGAGGCGTCCATGTTCTCGTCATGCAAGGAAAGGTTCTTTACCTTGGCATTAGCAACACTCCATCCTGGATTGTTGTCAAAGCCAATGCCTGTAAGTCCCGTCACCCCGCCGTTCAATACCGGTGCTAATCTAGACAGATGCGAAACAGCATGGCTTGACTCCCTTCTCCGTCTACCAGGGCAACTGGAATGCGGCTTTTAGAGACATGGAAGGCGATGTGATCCCCATGTGCGAAGACCAAGATATGGCGATTGTTTCTTATGGGTCATTGGGAACTGGATCACTACTCACGTCTCAGCAAAGGAAAGAAAGAGAATCTGATCCAAATGCGCCAAAGCATCAGACCTCAGAGGTTGCGCTCAAGACCAGTGAGGCCCTGGAAAGAATCGCCAACCGAAAAGGAACGACACTGCAGGCTATTGTGAGTTTGCGCCTCTTCACCTACGTCACGCAAGTATCTAATGCAATCAGGCACTGGCATATTTATTCCATCAATCCACATACGTGTTCCCCATCGTAGGAGTCAATACGGTCGAGCACATCAATGCTATGCCCGATGCCCTAAAGATCAAGCTATTGAAAGAAGAGATCGACGAGATCCACGAAGCATCTCCGTACAATCCAGGGTACCCCATGAGCTTTACCCAGTATATGCAGCCAGTCAAATATGACTTATCCTGGACGCCTGCAGATAATCAGCAATACCAAATGTCAGCTTGGATCGATGCTCCTCCCAAGCGCCTGGTAAGTCTTCCAAAGTTTCTAAATGTCGGTAAGCTAACTCCATTCAGCCGTACCAGCCGAAAAATTGGTAGATGTTGCAAGGGCTTGGGCAAAAACAGAATCTTTTGGAAACCGAATGGGGCTTTTTGTCATGTAGATATAGGAAATGGTGCATGAATAAAGTCTAAGCATCAGGTTACTAAACTCGTTTTTAAAAGCGTCGGACATCCGATGAAGCTATCCCGCTCGGCAGTGACAAACCAGTCAACTATTTCTTTGACTGCGTCCAGGGTCCTGTGTGTTGGCGGCCGCCCTGACAGACGCCTGAGACCAGTAAAGCTTGATTTACGTATTTCCAACGGCCTCGACAAAGACATTTTGGGCAACGGTTGTCGTCGTTCGTTATTGGAACTTTTGATCCTTGCCTAGACTCTTTGGGTTCTGTATTTCCGACTTTTCTCATCCGGCGATTCATACCCTGCTATTCAACCCTACTGCTCACTGAAGCAAATTGGTAGGGAAAAGCAATATGACGAATCTATGGCGAGAGAATAGGCTGCGGCGGTTATTTCTTCGTGCTGTTGCTTTGATACATCCAGCGTACCATTGTAAGTCGACTGTAGTAAACAACAGTGGATTGATGAACTGCGTGTTGACACTAGAGTTCCGTCCGCAAATCGCATTTTGCTAAGCATGTCAATTCGTGAGAATGGAAAACCCGGCAGTTGATGCGCCATGAGTCGGTAGATTGATCTCGGTATTCTAGTCGAATGCCGCAGTGCAGTGGAGAGAGTGGAGTTGGGGATTAGAAATGGGCCCACTACCTCACGATGCTCTCCCACTTTGCTTCTAAGGCACTTACATGATAGGATGTCCAAGCTCAAGAGTCACTAGGTAATTAAAATGCACAGTGAATTATTGTATATAGAACTGCCATGTCGCGGTAGAAAACAACTTCACCTAGCAATCAAGCAATCACAGCACAGATTTACTACTTGACTTACAGGCATTCTCAATACCTTTCCCAATCATGCGTCTTACAACCATTTCTGTCGCCCTTCAGTCCATTGGACTCATCAGTGCACGAGCAATCACTCATCCCAACCTCCGCGTTGAAACATTCATCAACCATGGCTCTTCCTTCGACATGGTCTCGTCATTGATTATTGGCTCTCAAGCCGCTGTCCTGATCGACCTGCCAATGGCAATCGAAGGAGCAGAAGCCCTAGCCGATTGGGTCCGTAATACAACCGACAAGCCACTTATCGCTGCATTCACCACCCATTTCCATCCCGATCACTACCTCAGTGGCGGTGCACTGTTGTCGCGATTTCCCGAGGCCAAGTACTACGCCAATTCCAAGGCCGCGGCTGAGATCAAGAAGGAGGCAGCTCACAAGGTATACGAGAAAATACCATGATGGTGGAGATTACTAACATTGAGTACCTAGGTCAAGCTGATGAAGGGTGTTCTGGGTGATCAGTCCATCGTCAATAAGGTTCACCTTCCTACGGCTTACGACTTCTCATTCTTCACCTTGCCAGGCGATGAAGCTACCCCGATTCACTTCCTGAACCCTCTCACTGGCGATACCGTCGACGAAACGCTCTTCTGGATCCCATCGATCAAGACCTTGATTGCTGGCGACTCTGTGTACGGGCATGACATGCATCTCTGGCTCGCCGACTCTTTAACCAAGGCCCTGACCGAATCCTGGCTGTCGACCCTCGATTTGATCGACTACGTCAAGCCAAATGTTGTCATTCCCGGCCATAGTCTTTCGAACAAGAAGTTTGGCTGCTCAATTGACGTTGACCATTCACGCACCTATCTGAAGTATTGGCAGAAGGAAATTGAGGCCAAGGGTCTTGATCACTTTACTCCTCAGGCTATCTTTGACAAGTTCAACAAGCAGTTTCCCGGACTGCTTAATTTGAGCTCTTCTACCTCGGCTTTCCTCCTGAACAGCACGGCTGAGCAGTTTGGTCGTGGTGGAACACGCCAAGTTCACTACATCAACCTCGCTGCCTATACGGATGTTGGGGCTCTTGATGGGTGGACGGTTTGAACAGGGAGCTAATATCCGAGACAGGTAGATGGGCTACATTGAGGGAGTTGGTGTTTTAAACCTTCATGTATAATTATTGGGGAGACAGTGAATTTATTGTGGAGTGATTGGTGATTAGGATAGAGTTGCTGCTAGACAGAGTTGTATTGAGGTAAAGAGTTGTAATAGACAGAGCAGAAATAGAGATTATCATTCGTCAGATGTTGCAAGTTAGCCTCTGGGCGTATCCAATCAGAAAATAGATCAATTTGTCAGTCAGCACTGCTTCCCCGGAAGACAAGATAAGCCACTGTCAGCATCACCTCTCTCAATCACTCATCTTTCCATCCGTCATCCTTAGCCATAACGTTAATATGCCGCCAACACAGATGACCAGAAAGGTTTGCCGCCATGTCTTCTTGGCCGAGACAGGATGAATGCTGACAGCATCTGACAGGCCTGCGACGTCTGCTACCGCAAGCGGATTCGGTGCGACGGCCAGAAGCCCCGGTGTTCTCACTGCGTTCTGTACAAATCTGACTGCACGTTTCAAGCTACGAGCCGTAAAGCTGCCATCAGGAAAAAAGCCAGTGGTCCTACGGCGGCTTTGCAGTCTCAGGTGCAATCGCTCGAGACGAGTCTTGATGAAGCACAGCAAAGAATAAAGGAGCTTGAACAACGATTGACACAGAGAGGTAGGACGCAAATTGACCAGCCCCAGCGTGGTGAATATGACGTCAGCTTCGCTGGAAGGGGTTCTCCGGAGTTGAGTCTTGAATTACCTCCTCAACACGAGGTCTTATCAGGAGTCAACAAGTTCCTTGCAACTTTCAACACTATCTTACCCCTCTTTCATCCACAGAGACTTCTATCTCGAGTGAACAGATGGTATGAACAACCCCATCAGCGAGATACCTCGACTTGGGCGGCCATCAACGTGGTTCTATCCCTAGCCTATCGCCATATCCCAGACGAGAAAAAACCACCTATATACAGTACCCTGCACTTCATGAACAAGGCTCAATCAGTTCTCAATGATATTATGTTAGGCAATTCAAGTCTCCTAGACGTACAAACAATTGTCGGGATGGTTGTACTGTTGCAGGCGACATCAGACTTGAAACCAGCTTCGGCTCTGATCCCCATTGCTCTGCGTCTTGCCCATGGACTGAGATTACACTCGAGGGCAAATTATGATCATCTAAGTGCTTCCGAAACCTTGGAGCGAGATCGAGTCTTCTGGATTGCTTACATCCTCGATCGAGACATATCGATGCGGACAAAGCTACCTCCTATTCAGAGCCAAAACGATATCAGTATTGACTGGCCATCAGCTACACCTGCTGACGGAGCTGGTATGCTCTACACAGCTGACAATTCGTTCAACTTCAACTTCTTTCTATCACGTGTGCAGCTTGCGCATATCCAAGGCCAAGTCTACGAAGCAATGCTATCCAAGTCCGCCACCGCATCAGACTTCTACGTCCGTCTAGATAATGTGGCTCGAATACACCAGATGCTAGATGATTGGCTTGCCCGTATACCTTCTGAGTTTTCTGCTACTGCCATTACCGAAAGCGGGAACACAAACCTACAGAGGGCTTTTGGTGTTTTGTACTCAAGCCATCTCACTTGTCGAAGTGTTGTCTGCAAGGCTCATGCCATGGAAGCACAATGGATACCAAGTCTTCAAGCTTTTGGACGAAAAGTGGTCGAGCAAGGGATAGTCGCAACTCCACGATTGCCAGTGGGTTGGCATAAACTTGTTCATGAGTCTCGCGAGTACATCGAACTGTTCGTAGCTATTGATCATAAAGATCCCGCATTTATTTGGTAGGCCCATCATTTCCTATTCCCTCTTCCTTTTGCTAAATTTGAGGCTCCAGGATGACAGCTTGCACGTACATCTCCGCAGCAGTCTGCCTAACGGCCAACATCCTATTCAACCCTTGGCATACAAAGGCTGAGGCAGATGATCAGTTGATCAACCCCGCGTTCAGGTTTCTAGATGAAATGATACTGCAAGCACCGCTTCCGCAACTGAAGAGTTTACGTGTTTCGTGGGATGGGCTCCTGAAGAATTCCCGCGAAATGTCATTTCGGAATGCGGTGCAAAATGTAGATTGGCTCGAAGCCACCTGTAGCTGAGGATATAAATGATATCAGATAGAAGATAGAAAAGGGTTTCCTTGCAGAAGATTATAACATGGACATGATGCTGGGTCCTGGTTCGTGTCTCTTGTGTGCAACAAAAGGTGGTGTCTTTCAAAGACGTGCTGCCATGATGCGATGCCCCATCCTCCGCGGAACAACAAGCTGAATCACAGTATAGACATAACGTTGAAGGCGTTCCGCGGAAGAACAACAAACATCATTCTTATGAATTAAATATAAATAAAAGGTTCTACTTTATTAGTACCCACCCAATACGTGGTTACGGTACCTATATAATTGTCGCACCCAAGCACGAATGTTTCCCAACACCATCCTCGATTTTCTTCCATTCTTTTTCATCCAAAATGACACCTCTCCCACTACCGGGATTCTCATCATTTACCAAGTCATGGCACTCTGAGCCATATCCGTTCATCTTACCTACAAGACCAGAGCTCTCCGCTGCTGGGAAGAACGTTGTCATCACTGGTGGAGGTACCGGGATTGGTCAAGCTACTGGCATCGCCTTTGCCCAAGCTGGTGCCAAATCCATCGCCATCATCGGTCGAAGGCATGGATGTCTCGAAACTTCAGTGAAGGCTATCCAAGCTACTAACCCCTCGGCCCAGGTCCTGTTCGAAACTGGAGATGTCACCAAGTTTGAGTCCATAAGCACCGCATTGAAGAACATCGTTGATAGACTTGGCAAAATTGACATTTTCATCGCCAATGCTGGCATGTTACCAAAGGCTGGCCCAGTCTACGGCCATGATGAAGCTCAGCTCCGCCAAGGTCTTGAGATCAATGTCATTGGCGTCTTCAACTCTCTTCAAGCATTCCTCCCCCTCGCAGCCCCAGGTGCTAAGATCATCTACGTCGGCTCTGGCATAGGTCACTGGGCCCCAATGGCTGAAGTCCCTGGTGTTTTCAGTTACGCTGCAGCCAAGGCAGCCGCTTTGAAGATGGTTGACTACTTCGCGTTCGAGAACCCGCACATGCATGTCGTCAGTATTCAACCTGGTATCATTGCGACAGGAATCAATCCCGACCTTAGTGTTGGATTCGACACAGGTTTGCATATAGATTCTGTTCACATTATTACTTCCGAAACTAACAAAGTCAGTGGAGTTGCCAGCTCACTTCATGGTATGGCTTGCGTCAAGGGAAGCCGAGTTCTTGAAGGGCAAGTTCGACTGGGCAAATTGGGACGCCCAAGAGCTTTTGTCGCGAGCAAAAGAGATCGAATCGACTATGCTCTTGAGAGTCACTTTGAATGGGGTTAATATGTAGAATTCTAATAGTTCAACTCATCTCACATGAGCACCACGTACTCGAAATTATAACTAGTTAAGTGGTGCTAGAATATTTCTGGTATTTACAAGAAATCTCCATCAACCCCCCAATTCGCTGATCTCATATGCATTTCCAACACCTTCGGCGTATCATGAACATCGGCTATCAATAATGAGATTTGTACTCCCCGTGGCCTGCCAGAAAAGACAATAAAGAAGATGAAGTTACTTTATTCTTTGAATCAAGTTTCTCCCGTCTCTTCACAGGAACCTTGACCTTCTTCTTTTCCAGGTTTGATGTCGGCTTTTCATTATTATTTATTCGCCTCATAATCATTACCACTTGCATTCCTGGCTTTACGGTGCTTTCCCACATTACCTGATCTATCATGTTGCCGTCAGAATCCATGAGATCATAATGGCGTGCAAGGACTAGTGGATAAAGCACTTCGATATACATGAACGCTTGTCCGATCATGCATTCAATGTCCTTCAATGGATTAGCACCAATATTCATCGTGATAAAGCGATTCAACTTGCCTCCCACTTCTGAACAAGAGGGTATGGGAACGTGAATTTTCGACCAACAGCATCTTTGAAACGGACGACTCTGGCGTCGCTTTGTTTGGGAGCAGGACTACTAGGTCTCACCTTGTCTATCTCAGGCTTACGCACGAAGGTTCCAGTAGCCTCGACGTGGGAAGGACATGTCCAGTCCGCTAGAAGTGTGTCAACAAGAAGTTGGCCTGCTCCGGGTTCGTAAATGGCCATTTGCAATTCTGTTGGCGTTCGGACTACGAGGACCGTCTTGTCAGAAGCTGGACCTTGATGTCCTTCTCCACTACCCTGCTCACGACTCTCTGAATCATGTGCACTCCTAGGGTAATTTTCGAACAAAAGTTCAAAAAGCCATCGGCCTGTCCCGTCAGATAACCCGTGGCCACGGATCTACACCTGCCCCACGACATCGTCATTATCACTATCAGAGTCGGCCTTTGGTTGCCTTGATGATCGGCTAGTCTCAAATTCCTGGTTTTCCGAGAGATCGACCAGACAATTTGATGCTGCGTATGCGAGGTTCTCTGATTGCTGGCGAAGGAGGGGAATTTCTGACTCTGGTTCTTTCTGCTTGCCTTTACTGACGGGAGTTGGCTGAGCGACTTGGGATCTGCACAAGAATATTGGTTATCAAGGTACGAGAACAAAAACCTAGAAGCTACTAACTGTGCTTCCTTTCTTGTTGTCGCTGCAAGAATCAGAATGTTGAGCATCAACTGAATAGCAGTCTTATGGCTCTCGATCAATGTAAGTTTATACTGCACTTCTGACCGCTTCAGGCTCCATCTAAAAGTTTGAAAGCCCCTAATGCTGTCCATGAGCGCATATACATCATCATGCATCGTGAATATACGGCGAGTTGCGGACTTTATTCGGCGGAGAAGTTTGCGACTACATATATCGGCGCTCTCTTGGAGTACCCGACGAAGTTCGGAAAGAATGTAAGATAGATCCGAGATATTGCGCGCTATATCTGCCATCTCTCGTGAGGCACCGCGTGTCGAGGAGATAAAATGGTAGATCGCTTTTGAGAGCGAGGTGCCTGCAGTTGCAATACCTGCAATACTGGCGATGATAGACAGAGGATCCATTGCGACCAAGCGTGTCAACAAACTTGATATCACACAAGGTTAGGAATGAAATGTCGAAGCTGTTTATGGCAAACAGTTGAAAAGAGATGAGGGGCTAAGCTGCCCTGTTGTGTGCCTTGGCACCTCCATAACCAATCACGGCGTTGAACTGCACAGCCTGATTTTCGATATGCCTTACAAAATATCAGTGAGACTGCTGACTTGATCTTATGCCATATGACGCAATTTATCTGCACAGGTCGCTGCAAAAGGATACTTTGATCAAGGCAACATGGCTATTGAGACCAGATATGTCATGGAGGCACGAGTCAAATATTCGTGGTCATTACATCCTCAATCCAATCAAGAATTGCTGGCTACAATACAGTCTCCATACCGTTACCCAAGCGCTATTATTCATCAACCTCATGGCTGTTGCCTTCTAGCCCTCCCCTCCCCTTCCTTTACTTGAGCCACTAAGCACTGTTACTACCCTGCTTTGCCTTAGCATCCGCCATCTCCTTCACATGTCGTCTCTTCCTAACCTCCCAAAGAGGATACACGCAAAGCCCTGACGCAAAAAGAATGCTCACGCCATTCCAAATCTGCGCACCCAGAAATGCACGATTTTGTTGACCACCGTGGGCTTCGTCAGCTGCCAGCGCAATGGGAGGCCCGATCAATGCTCCACACCCTGCCGCGCCATAGACGATGCCCATTCGAGTACCAAGGACATTTAGTGAAGGACATAGGTAGGGGATGATAAAAGCAGGCAAGGTAGTGACTGCACCAGAGAAGAAGCCATATAGGATAAGGAAGACAGTAAAACCGCCCAAGTTATGGACTGCAATCCAGCACAGGGCAAGGACGCCAGATACCGCAACGTTGAACATGAGAATTGACTCTGCTCCTAAGATCTTCATATCCACAACAGCTGCAGGAATGATTCGACCTAGAGCTTGGGCGGTATTGAGAACGGATAACATGTAATATGAAAGATCCTCTGAGACAGGATGGTCAAGACCCAACAGACCAAAGGAGGGAGTGAGGATGTATGGCACGAGGAAGCCCAACCATATAAAGAAGGATGCCAACGTGAAGAAAATGAAGGCCTTGTCCTTGATGATCGACTTGTCAAAGAGTTGTCGTGTTGGCTTCTTGACTGCTTGTGTGCTGGGCTTGATGAGGATGGCTGCGATTGTCAGCGTGAAGAGGGCAATGAAACCAATCGACCTGCAAGCCCAGCCAAAGCCACCAGAGTCCAGCTGACGGCGGACTACAATGGGGTAAATTATGCCACCGAAAGAACCTCCCGCCGTCGCACAGCCAAGAGCCAGACCGCGGCGCGTCGTGAAGTAGAGAGGGATCATAGCAACGCTAGGGATGTACAACAGCCCAGTACATATGCCTCCAAGGACACCCCACGTCAGCATGACTTGATAGTATTGTGTCGATAAGCTCAGCATCATAAGTGTAAAGGTGAGCATGAGACTCGAGGCGACGAGGATGGGATAGAAGTATCCTTGGTCAAAGAGCGGACCGGAGATGACACCGATGATGAGGATCAGGGAGACTTGGAGGGTACCGATCCATGATATCGCAGATGAGGAGTGTGTTCGAAGGAGTGTCGTTTCGTAGTACGTTTGGAACACGCCGAAGCTATTGGCTAAACCGAAGTTGTTGAGGTTAATAAGAAAAGAGCCAAGGACTTGAAGCCATGCTGTTAGCCCACCATCGGGAGGAGGTTGACTCGTAGAAGGTTTCCAATATCGAAAAAGACCTTTCTCAGGCTTATTTTCTTTTGCCGAAGTTGAGTTATCAGAAGACATGTTTACCAATGATGCCAAGAATCTCTCCAAGTCCTCAAGCTTCTAAGGTTTACGAGCCAACTCTTATACTGCGTCTCTCTCGAGGTCAAAGACCGTGTCCGACGCTGCCTTGCCGCATATCAAACCAGGGTGAGGTCTTGATAGTCCATTTTGAGATAAGTGACAGCGGCAGACAACACGGTTTGCTGTTTTAGGCTTTGCCTTATGAGACACTGTCGATCATCGTCATGCCTTGATCTTTTGAATTGCCTAATCGAGAAAGCCTGCCATGTTCAGGTCAGTGATTGGTTGTTGAAAAGTTGGTATCCATTTTCAGGGCATCGACATCATTTCTGTGTGGGGCAGCTGAGGTCTTGGTTGTGTTTGTCAGCTTTTGCAATCATTGAGACGATATAAAAATATTGTATTTTCTTAGTTCAATTAAATAGCTTGGGATGAGAAGAAGCAATGCTATCAGTCTGAGGTTCATTGGACACACTTTGATTGGGGACTTTGTGGTAAGAATGGAAACGACATGGGCGTCATTTATCTGATCATCAACAACAGAGCTCACCAAAACCACGACGGTTTTGTCTTGAACCAAGATAAATCATAAATCGTGAAACAATTCTTATACAATTGAGAGTATAATAACCCGATATTGTTTCACCAGACCGAAGACCCTGATCATGATGGCGCGAGACTTATTAGGTACTGCAAATAATGTTTCTTGCTTACCCTGCACTTATCAAAGCCGCCTAAGTTACCTCTATAATTCCACTTCCTCCTTACATACCACTTTCTTAGCACCTTTTACTAAGAAAGCTATTAGTAATACTAAAATACCTAGCTTATAAAGTAAAAGTATTTTCTTTTAAATATAATAATCCCTTAACATGATAATTATAATAAAATACTTATTACCTTATATAGTAATAAATACTATAAAGTTACTATACTTTAAGTTACTATTAGCTAACTAAATAGGCCTATTATAAGAAACCTAAGCCTACTTAGTAATAAAGTATATAACTATATAAATATTACTAAAAGAAATAGTATTAAGTAAGTAAGATATAAACTTATTACTAACCTTTATACTAAATAAAATATTA